>PVIH01005588.1:0-122085 GCA_004025045.1 Sigmodon hispidus
CTGTCCACATCCTCCACTGTCCACATCTACACTGTCCACATCCTCCACTGTCCACATCTACACTGTCCACATCTACACTGTCCACATCTACACTGTCCACATCCTCCACTGTCCACATCCTCCACTGTCCACATCCTAAAAATCAAGTTCTTCAATGCCAATCAGGAATAAAGGTAATGTTTCTGTGGAACTACTGCACTGACCCAGGCTATGATTCCTCAACAGCCTGACAGACGTGCCCCACTGGGTAATGGCTCGTTGTGCTGGGGGAAGCAGAACCTTTTGGTACAATTTAATTTTCAGAATGTGAAAATTTGTTACAGCAGCAAACCTTTAAATGCTGTTCATTTGCATATAATTATTATACATACTAACGGGTCACATTATGGTATTTTCATATACAGACACAACATGTCTTGCTATTCATAGACATCCCATCCATTACCTTTCTTGTCCTGTCCTACTTCCAATCTCCTTCCTTCCCTAAGTCAAGTTCTTTCTGCTTTCCTCTTGTCTGTGAGTGAGTGAGTGCGCATGTGTGTGTGAGTGCCTGGGTGTGTGTAAGTGCATGTGTGTGAGTGTGCATGTGTGTGAGTGCCTGAGAGTGTGTGAGTGCAGATGTGTGTATTTGTGTGTGGGGGTGCATGGGTGTGTATACATGCATGTGTGTGAGTGTGCATGTATGTGAGTGTGCGTGTGTGTGTGCCTGAGTATGGGTGTGAGTGTGGATGTATTTGTGAGTGTGTATGAGTGTATGGGTGTGTGTAAGTGCCTGAGAGTGTGTGAGTGCGGATGTGTGTATTTGTGAGTATGTGAGAGTGCATGGGTGCGTGTACGTGCATGTGCATGTATGTGGGTGTGCATGTGTATATGTGAATGCCTAAGAGTGTGTGAGTGTGGATGTGTATATCTGTGAGTGTGTGTGAGTGCATGTATGTGAGTGGGCATGTGTGTGTGTGGCTGTGTCCGTGTATCTGTGAGAACTAGTGTGCTTCATTAGCTTGTTTACAAGAGCATACACAGGTGAAGGCTTGTTTACATAAACAAATTGCTAAAATTTTAAAATTAAAAGCCTCCTACACAACACAGAATGAGGAATAGAAATCTGAAAAGAAGACATAACAAAACCAAATCTTTAAAAGAAAGTTTTATGGAAGTCTAATAACCATAAAGATTCCATGAAGTGCTAAACATGATGAACACTACCATAACCTAGTACTCACAGGCAAAGGCCAGTGGATCACTGTTGGAGACCAGCCTGGGTTACATATCAAGGGGAAAATATTCATTAAAAAATAATATTTAAAGAAGGTTTCCCCAGAATTAAGAAAAACAAGTTTTTAAACTGATAGAGTCAAACGGGAGAGATGACATATATCCCATAGCAGAGTATATCAGCGCTTAATTAAAAACTCCCAGCACGAAACAAGAACAGGAAGTAAAAGCAGCTCATAAAGCTAACGCCACACAGTGAGGAAGGACAGCTCAGTGGGTGGAGAGCTTGTCCCAAATGTGAAGACCTGGGTTTGAAGGCGATATGTGCTGATATATTGTATATTTAATAAAAATAACCTGAAGGGGATGTGTGCTGATAAACTGTATATTTATTAAAAATGTCCTGGAATATTAGAGGGCAGGGCCACCCACAGAGCCAAGCCAGGAAGGTCAGAGAGTGGTGACCCATACCTTTAATCCCATCATCACTGGGGAGGCAGAGACCAGAGATCTGTCTGAATCTCCTAAATTCAAGGCCCAACAGAGACAAGCAGTATAGTGGCACACATCTCTAATTTTATCTCCAGGAAAAAAGAGAAGGGAGGAGTTCAGCTGCCCATGCACTCTCACATACTCACTTAATTTTAAAATTAAGACAGGAAGTAAGGTAGCTGGGCAGAGGAAGAGAAGGGAGGAGTTCAGCTGCCCCAGACACTTCCCTTTTAGGCTGAGGATGGAGAGGCTGGAGTCAAAGGAGGCCTGAGGAATTGGCTGGGTTAGAGCTGGCTGTGGTTTGTTCCCTGTCTCTCTGATATTCCAGCTTTTCCTCTATGTCTGGCTCCAGGTTTTTATTATAAACTAAATAAAATTCATGCAATTTTAAGAATTCATGCAGAGACACACATCTGGAACCCAGCACCCCTGCAGCAGACAAGCAGGAGAGACTGGAGAGCCTAGAAGCTCACCAGATAGCTAACAGCACACAAAACAGTCTCAAACAAAGTGGAGAGCAAGCATCGACACCCACAGTCAACCTCTGACTGCCACACAGGCACGTAATACACACTCACACACACACACTCACAGAAACACGTGTGAATACAAACAAACAAAAATGAGATCATCCAACAGATTCAAAGGTGATGGTACTTTTCTCACTGGCAAAACAAGCAGCTAGACAGCAGGAAAGCATGCCTTCAAAATTCCCCCCCAAAAATATCAATCAACCAATATAAAAAGTAGGGTAAGACAATAGGCACAGCCCCCAAATGTACTTCCTTTCCTTGCTTCAATAATCTATTGGAAGATGTGTCAAACAGAGCAGGATAACTAACAAAGAATGCTGTGAAACCCAAGTAAGCCAAAGTTTCTGTGTACCAGGATGTATCAGAAGAGGCAAAGATTACTGTTTTTAGATCAAGTTGATGCAGAGGCCTTAGCAGAGCTCCGAAATGGTAACTGGTGTGCACTGTAGAAGCTCTGAAGTGGTAACTATGGTGTGCACTGTAGAAGCTCTGAAGTGGTAACTATAGTGTGCACTGTAGAAGCTCTGAAGTGGTAACTGGTGTGCACTGTAGAAGCTCTGAAGTGGTAACTGGTGTGCACTGTAGAAGCTCTGAAGTGGTAACTATGGTGTGTACTGTAGGAGTCCGTCAGGACAGTTTTCCAGCCTTCTGAGCATAAGAGATTGTAAGAAGTCTGTCCGTCCTACCTGTAGAACAGCAGCAAGCAGGTACACAACAACAAAGACTACAGTCAGAGAGGTGTGGCCACTCTTCATCAGGTGGATTGTGTAGAGGAAAATCAAGTGGCCAGGAACCACTAGGAGCAGAAGAACTTGGGCGGATTTATTGTTCACTCCTGTAACATGAAACACACAGGGCATTAAAAAAGTCACACTTGAGGGCTTTACAGCTAGGGATGTGCGGCTTGTCTAACACGCACACAGTTTAATCCCAGTACTGGTGAAAAAAAAACGACCATGACAGAGGACAACCTTGGACATCTGTAACCCCAGCACTGTAACCACAGAAGCAGAGGCAGAAGCACCTGGAGTTCAAGGACACTCCAAGCCAGACAAGACCCTATCTCAGAAAAAGAAAACCAACTGTAGGTTACTTTCTCGTTACTATTGCTCCCAGCATCCCATCAATTCAACTGCTAAGAATAAATCTCAGTTATTTACAAGTCACTTAATTCTTGTGAATTCCTCTATTAGATATAATTGTAAAATCAATTAAAAATGGCTGTTTAAAAACTTATTTTGAATCAGGCAGTGGTGGTGGTGCATGCCTTTAATCCCAGCATTTAGGAGGCAGAGGCAGGTAAATCTCTGAGTTTGAGGTCAGCACAAATCTACAGAGTGAGTTCCAGGACATTCAGGGCTACACTAAGAGATCCTCTCCCAGGGAAACAAAATAAAGCTTGTTTTGAAGAACATTGGCATCTATGATAAAAACAGGAAGAAAATGGAACATTAATCTTATGTCTTCTTGTATTGTTCCGTCACTGATATCACAAGTAGGGGCTTGAGATAGATGCTGAGTGGTTAAAAGTACTGACTGCTCTTCCAGAGGATGCAGGACCCATGAGGAGGTTCGAAATGATCTGTAACTCCAATACCCGGGACCTGATGCCCTCCTGCAGCCTCCAAGAGCACCAGGTTTGCAAGTGGTAGACAGACAAACTTACAGGCCGACACCCATACACGTAAACAAATAAAATAATAATTTCAGGTTTTTGGCAGTTACATAAGTAATATATTGTTCCCCCATCACTGGGTTGGCTTCTAATGACCGGTTTCAGAGAAAGTACCCACATTTTAAAGAGACAAAAGCAGTAGTACAGGAAGAAAGGTCCATCTGTCTGTCCCTATATCATGGGTGCTCTGTCTGCGCATACCAGTCCTCTTCCTTTCTTTCTCTTTTGTTTTTGGTTTTTTGAGACAGGGTTTCTCTGTGTAGCCCTGGCTGTCCTGGAATTCACTCTGTAGACCAGGCTGGCCTCTAACTCAACAGAGATCCACCTGCCTCTGCCTCCCAAGTGGGTTCAGCTGTTACGGGCTAGGTCCCAACCAAAACTATGAGTCCAGCTTCTCTTTCTAACCAATGAAGACAGGAATAAAAAGGGCAAATCCCACAAGTGCACAGGGACCCGGGACACAGGAGGCTTTTATCCTCTGAGATTAGATCACAAAATACTGATTCAACAAATGTTGCCTGCCCAGATCTTAGCCGGCAGGAGTTTCTGACAAAATCCATACAACCCCATACACACTTACCTGAACCAAAAAATGTCCTAAATGGGTAGGAACAGCCTTTGGGTTCCTCAGGCAGTTCTCCGGGGGTGTTATGCAAATGGAGGTAGGTAGAAATCCTGCTAGCCTGAATGGCCACCAAATTGCCACCGATACCTGAGACATTGGGGGAAACAATTGTTACTTTTCACTTAGACAACTTTATCAGCCCTATCTCGGGAAGCCTCTTCCTGTCGCCTGTTTGGCCAACAAAACAAAACTTCCTGAAATGTTGGTTTCTTTAATGTTCAGAGAGATAACCCAAAAATCATTATTATAAAAACCACCTCCATTATTTTCAAATCTGATTAGCTGTCTGAAGCGAAAGTAAGCAGAATGGGTAATTTTTAAAAATCATTCTTGCAATCACTTCACAAAACTAGGGTAACAAGATACTCCTGTTTGTCACCCTAATGAGAAGAAAAAGAACCTAGATTTATTCAAATTGACAGGCTTGATACTTTCTCAGCGCACTAAAGAAAATGAGTTAGGAGCTGAATAAAACTGCTCAGACAAGCCCCATTTTCAACTTAGAAAACAGCCTTTCTGTCACTCAGGCAGGAGAGTCAATGCAGAGGTATGAAATGAATTCCAAGGTGAGATGGGACACTTGAATTCTCTCTCCATTTGCAGTCAGTGAGGAAGAGACCAGCCACAGAAGTCAGTGAATGAGAAGAAATCAAACATAGCCGCCAGACAATCTGATGTCTTAGACACAGGGACTCCATATTCTCTAGTGACTTTCAAAGTTTGCATCTGAGACAGACCGAGGGAGGGTCCAAAAATAAAGAACCAAGCTCATGCAACCTCAGCTCCTCCTCCCTGTGAGGCAGAGGAGACCTCTGTCTAGGCAACACACTGATGAATGGAGGAAGAACTGAGCAAAAAGCTAGCAGCTGCTGGGAGGCTCTTCTGCTCCAGACCAATCTGGAGGTTTGATTGTCAATAGAAGAGACAGAGAAACATCGAGAATGCCTCCCTCTCAGGACCAGGTGTAGGGATGACGGGGCACTCTAGCCTGCATCACTAGGAGGGAAAAGCAGCAACATGTTGCCACAGGAGGAAGAGCAAGAACACTGAGATAATCACTTCACGCCACCCAAACTTAGCTGCACCAAACACAGGCGGCAGGAGCCACCAGTGAAGAAAAGCGAAGCAAAAATACTGAAGGAAATCACAATACAAGGACCCGCCTAACCTCACACTACCAAGGGAAGAACTGCTTGTTTCTAGACACAGATAATATTTATCTCAGTTTCCAGTGGTCTTTTATATACAATGTCAAGCATTAATAAAACAAGCATTGTAGGAATTAAGATGTCAACAAAACCAGACCCAGAGATGCTTCAGGTGTTGAGATAATAATGTTATTATCATTTGCATTTTGAGACAAGGTCTCTTGTAGTTCAGGCTGGCCTTGGGCTTACTATGGCCTTGAACTCCCAATTCACCTCCCAAATGCTGGGTTTACAGGCACAGACCACCATGCCCAGATCCAGGTACTGAAATTATTTGACAATGATTTTAAAATACTATGGTGGACACATTAAAGAATCCATCTGAGAAAGTATATAGCACAATAAAAGATAAAACATAGATAAGTCAAAATATGAAAAATTATATGCCAAACACACATAGTTCTAAAGAAAATGAAAGGAGCAGTATTGAGATCCAGGGAAAAGCATCAGAGATGAGACTATTACTAAACTACTTTGACATTCACCATCAGCAGGCACACCTAACAGAGTACCTATGGGCTGGCTGCTCACAATCACACACTAACTACAGGATGTGACTCTGAGTTTGAAATGACTTAAACATGTAAGGGTGCCCTCTGGGCACACCAGGGAAATGAACATCCGGGATTCCCCTTGTCAAAAGTTTAAAAGCAAACAGTATACTTCTAAATATACTGGTCAAAGAAGAGATCACAAGAGAATAGGGAAACAATTGATTTAATAGAAATGTAATATACTGAACTACACAGGAGATACACAAAGCAGTCCTTTGAAAATGGGGTGTTGTGTGCTGGAGAGATGGCTCAGCGGTTAAGAACACTGACTGTTCTTCTGGAGGACCTGAGTTTGATTCCCAGCATCCACATGGCAGCTAACAACTGTCTGTAATTCCAAGATCTGACACCCTACACAGTTATACTGAAAGACCCCAAACACAAAACAGCACAAACTTTCCACAAGGTCAGCTAGCAAGAGGTCAACTTGAGGGCAAGCCTCAATATATTCAAGAACTGTCAGTTGGGGGCTATTTGGCCAGTTAGCAAGAAGTCAGCTTGAGGGCAAGCCTCAATAAATTCAGGAACCGGCAGTTAGAGGCCCTTTGGAAAAGATAAGGAAGGCCACAAGAGGGTGAAGGTACCCGGAGTGCTAATCTTAACCCAAACCAGATGTTCCTGGCTTCTCCAGGATCAAAAACTTTACAACCTTGCCCCTTAGCTGAACTTTGTATGTAGTTCAAAGTAGTCAATGAGATGTATGCTAATGAGACCCCCTTCTTCTGTATAAAAGGGGGCTGTTCTTTGTGCACGGCGTGCTCAGTTAGCTGAAGATGCTGATCACCCACAGGCGGCTGTGTATTAAAACCTCTTGTTAATTACAGCCAGTGATTTCTGTGTCAGTTCTTGGGGCTGAGGTCTCTAAGGGTCTTTCAATACATGCAGGCAAAACACGAATTCACATAAAATAAAAATAAATAATTTTTTAAAAAGAAAATGGGGCATTGCTTCTATTTACAAGAAGGAAAGTCAAGATCACATATTTAATCTTTATGAAGTTGTCCTAAAACATATAGGAAAGAAGAAAAAATACACAGAAAAGCACAATTCAATAAATGAGAAAACACAACAAAAAAGTGAGCCAGAAGCTGCATCCTTGAACACATGAACAAAAGAGAGTAGACCCATGCTTTAACACCCAGACCAAGGGAGAGCAAGTGTGGCCTGCAGTTCCAGTGCAGAGATAGGGGCAATGGGAGCCTGAAGCCAGCCTGGGATACTGTGGGTTCTATGTCAGCCTAGGATACACTGTGGGCTCTGTATCAGCCTGGGATACACTGTGGGCTCTATGTCAGCCTGGGATACACTGTGGGCTCTGTATTAGCCTGGGATATACTGTGGGCTCTATGTCAGCCTGGGATACACTGTGGGCTCTATGCCAGCCTGGGACACACTGTGGGCTCTATGCCAGCCTGGGACACACTGTGAGCTCTATGTCAGCCTGGGACACACTGTGGGCTCTATGCCAACCTGGGATACACTGTGGGCTCCATGTCAGCCTGGGATACACTGTGGGCTCTGTGTCAGCCTGGGATACACGGTGGGCTCTGTGTCAGCCTGGGATACACTGTGGGCTCTGTGTCAGCCTGGGATACACTGTGGGCTCCGTATCAGCCTGGGATACACTGTGAGCTCTATGTCAGTCTGGGATACACTGTGGGCTCCATGTCAGCCAGGGATACACTGTGGGCTCTATATCAGTCTTACAGGGTAGGACTTTGACTCAGAAATAAACAAGTAAATAAGCTACAGCAGTGGCTCTTAAGAGTGCATACTGTTTCTGCAGGGGACCCACACAGGAGGTTCAACACCTCCAATTAGCTCCAGCTCCAGGGATCCGTGTCTCCACTGCACTCCTGTCAACAAACTGCCCCAGATTCACAAAGCTATACATTAACAAAATAAAGCAATCCAATATATAAAAACAGAACATTGAACAGAATTTACCACCATTCCAGTGAACAGACATGAAAAAGATGTTGCAGAAATACCATTAATAACTCCATTCTACACTATTAGCAAATCAAGTCCAACAAAATACTCAGTGTGTGATACATCACAACCCAATTGGGCTTATCCAAGGAATGAAAGATCAATTTAACATCTGGAAGTACATTAATATAATTCATTAACAAGTAAATGGAGGGGGAATGTAACATGATTATAAGAATACAAGGGGGGGCTGATACAACTCAACAGTCTTGACTGAAAGCTCTAACCCCAATACAAGCGGGGTGGGGCACACAGTGGGCTTCTTAGAAAGCTATGTCAAGTGTTGATATGTAAGACAACCATGAAATCTGGTTCGAGTCTCATACAAAACACAAAACCCAATTCCAGGTGAATTAAAATTGTAATCCAAAAGGCAAACTTGCTAAACTGTAGCATGCTGTTGAGACAGCTAATGCTAAGAATCAGCTCTATGGAACGAAGGACACACATGACAACTGAAGGGCCATTTCTACGTGTGGCTGGGAGGTCCAGAGAGCAAGCATTCTCAGATTCCCTGCAGCTGTGAGCTGCCATGTGGGTGCTGGGAACTGCACTTGAACTCAGGACCTCTGGAAGAACAGCAAATGCTCTTAACACCTGAGCCATCTTTCTAGGCTTGAAAATCTTTTTTAATGCAGAAGAATGCTTTTTCTTTAAAACACTAGAGCCGAGTGTGGTGGTGCAGACTGGAGACTGGTCAGAACCCAGACCAATGTGAGCTGTGGCAATATATTGTGTATCTAATAAAGACTGCCTGAAGATCACAGGACAGAGTCAGCCACAGAGTTAGCCATGAAGGTCAGGCAGTAGCAGCACAGAGCTGTAATCCCAGCACTTGGGAACCCATGCCTCTGCTCCCAGTATTTGGGAAGTACCTGGATAAATGCCTTTAATCCTAGCACTAGGAAAGTTGAACCAGGAAGGGAGATAGCTGGGCTGGGTTGGATGGGGGGAGTAAAGCTGGAGGAGGCAGGGATTCAGTCCTTTGCCTGCCACCCTTTCCTTTCAGCTGAGAATTTAGAGGCATTCATTCAGTCTGAGGATTCTCGAGGAGTGGCTGGGTGAGAAGTGGCTGTGGTTTGTTCCTCTGTCTCTCTGATCTTTTAGCTTTTCCCCAATGTCTTATATTTCCTGACTCTCACTGTTTCCTACGTAGGCCCTTCACTTAGCATGATGTAGAATTCATCAGTCAGAAGGTAGCAAGAGATTCATTTGGTGTCTTATTTCAGTTTTAGACGCTGTGCAGAATAGTTCTATGTCAGCGCAAGCTACAGTCATCTGAGAGGAACCTCGACAGAGAAGATATCTTCATGAGATCGGGCTACAGGCAAGCCTGTAGAGCATTTTCTCAATTAACAGTCAATGGGAAGGTCCTAGCCCATGTAGGTGGGATCGTCCCCCTATAAGAAAGCAGACTGAGGATTCCATGGGAAGCAAGCCAGTAAGTAACACCCCTCCATGGCGTCTGCATCAGCTCCTTCCTCCAGGTTCCTGCCTTGACTTCCCTCAGTGATGGACTGTCACCTCGAAGTGTAAGCTGAAACAAACCCTTTCTTCTCCAGGTTGCCTTGCTCACGGTGTTTCATCACAGCAACAGTCTTACTGTGTACTTCTGGCTGACCTCAAACTCAGAGATCCACCTGCTCCTGCCTTCCAAGTGCTGGGACTAACTGTATGCATCACCATACGCAGTCTGGCATCCACACCAACTTAAAATGACTTCTGCTTGCTTGTCGAGTTTCTCCTCTGTGTGTGTGTGTGTGTGTGTGTGTGTGTGTGTGTGTGTGTGTGTGTACACTGTGTGCCACAATGCACATGTGGAGGCCAAAGAAGAACCTCAGGTGTTTGAGAAAGGGTTTTGGAACTGTGTACTCTGGCTAACTGGCTACAAGCTTCCAGGAATTTCCTTGTCTCTGCCATAGGAGAGCCAAGTACACAGGTACATACTCTAGGGAAACTCTATGGTGTCCAGCTTTTATATGGATTCTAGGCAAAGTGGAATACAGGTCTTTAGTGTAGCACCTCCTGAGCTCTATTAAGCCCCTGCTTAATTGTGGAGAGCTGCGTTGTACCACGCCCTAAAGGTGGTGCTGGTTTCCGCCTTCCACCTTTCTCGATGGTGAGTGCTTTTGGGAGTAAACAACTCCTTATTGGCTGTAGGCGAGGATGGTGGCTTGCTTCCGCGCCTCAGGACCTATGGGCGATGTCCACGTGGCTTACCGGGATTGGAGGCCCAGAGGGTATTTAGCCACGAGTGGACTTCCCCCCAGGGTCGTTCATGAGAGAGTGGTCGTTCGTCTGAGTGAGTGAGTGAGTGAGTGAGAGAATGAGCAAGTGAGTGAAAGATAAGAAGATATCTGAAAGGCCCGAATAAACTGCAGAGAGAAGGATCCGGTGTTGCGTCTTTCTTGCTGGTGAGGTCGCACGCGACACTTAATAACTTCTCTATTAGAAGTTATGACAACCATGCCTTTACGTCTGGAGTTTTCTAGTCAGAGATCACTTTTGACAGTCAACAATGACAGCAGAGCACCCCCACAACATGTGTTAACAGCACACACACAAGGCCAGTAACTCATTCTCCTGATAGGCAATTGATGCACCCAGCAACTGGAAGAACATCTGTCCTAAAGAACTGAGGAGCTTCCACAGAGATTCTGGGAAAGCAAAAAGGAAGAAACTGACTAAAATGGGGCCTCGTGATCATCACTGGCTTCTCACAGCCTCTCAAAATGCAGCGGACTCTAACGGTAGGAATGTGGTTGATACAAAAGATGGCAGCTAACATTTTTCAACCGCAGCTACTTCCACAGAATGCATACCCTGCAGTTTGTTTTTTCCTCCTCTTCACTCTGGGGACTCTCTTGGGGTAATGTTCCGTCTGGTGTTTTATTAGACATGGAATGTTTCAGTGCAGACATAGATAGCATGGGCTATTAGGCTTGAGCCAACCTACCATGGCCGCGATTTTCCTGACATTGAGCTATTAATGATCACTTGTAGCTCTCTCGGAAAGCTTTGGTAGAACTCTACAGAAGCACCATTAATCACTTCCCAGCCACCATATGGGTGACAGCAGCCACCTCAAAGCCTTCCTCCGCTGACTTCAGGAACTCACTGATGAAGTGGATACAATGTTACTAGTGAAAAGACTAGTTAGTGGCAGCCTTTCATGAGCTTGTCAGGGTCACTGGGTATATTTTTTAATTACTGCAAAGTTATTACCATAGAATATCTTTCTTTGATGTCAAATAATGTTTTCTTGATATTCTTTTATACACTATTGCTTTTAAGAACTTGTTATTAACACAGCTTTTGAATTATTTAAATTCTACAGACACTAGCAACATTAAAGCTAGCAGAGAGTATCTAAAGATAGTCTTGTATAAATTAAAAACATCAGTAGAAACAGCCTGTCAATACACTAAAGAATTAGTGAGACTCCTCAATATCCACAGGACCTAATTTTAAGCATATTATGCTAGAATAAGCTCATTAATAGTAAAATACCTGATGCTAAGAAGAGATTATCAGCAGCTTCTTCTAGGGATTCTTTTGAAACTATGTTTCCAGTAAACATTTCACATTCACATCATAGATTATGTTTCAGATTCTATCAAAAATTTTTTTGCATATTTTCAGTGGAGCCCAATACAAAAGTACATTTCCTTAAAAATCAAATTATGTTCCTAATTTGTCTGGCAAGGGAGTCAGTACCTTCCATAAGTACTATGTATTTCAGCCCCTCCACATGCCCACGAAAGATCACCCTCCAAGCAGGTGTCCCCAGCAGTGCTCATACTTCAGATTCAAGGACTGCAGAGAGATGGAGAGACATGTCCTCCATTTTCATATTTCTCAAGTGCAGGAAAAGATCCACATTTAACTGCTACTCCTCATCCACCTTTATTCACTATTTTCTTATGAATGCACTGTGAAAAGCTGGCTAATCACTGACCAAGTCTCTATTTTTCCATGCTAGCACATGCATTTTCTATTGAGGACAGAAATAGGTTCAAGAGGAGGGGAGAAATACTATATCCCGTTAATGTATAAATTATATACATACATCTATGTATAATATAAGCATGTGATAAATATGTAACTTTATACTATACAATATGCATATAATAGATATAAAATGATACATGTAATGTTTATTTATATAGCCATCTTTAGGGGAAATATTTTAAATGGCTTCTTCAGAAAGTGATAGGGAAAAAAATCAAACCAGCTTTAAAAACATTGCCTTAGTTAGAGCTTCCCACCCAACAGGTATAAATGGCAGACAAGTAGTTGAGGCAACCCTCTAAATGCTTAGAATGGCCACAAGTGGCTCCTTCAACCCAGGGTGTCATCCAAGTATTATAGCTTTCTTCTTTATGCACCATGACATGAAAAAGGTTGAGAAACACTGTCCTAGGGAATCTGTCCACTTGACTTAGGACAGGTGAGGCTAATCAGCTATCAGCCCCTTCTCCATCTCCCTCCCCATCCTTATCCCTGTTTCCACCAGACTTTCGGGGTCCTCCCTCAGCTGCTCTAGGAAGGTATGGCCAGCCTGTCTTTCCAAGCCTACTGGGAACGGGTTTGCTTGCGTGGTCTTCAGTCCTCACTGTTCCCATCCCTCATCAGACCCAAGCTGTCCTCCGTCGCTCCTTTGCCTACTTGCTAACACTACCCGTCTCCTGGAGACCGCTGTCCTAATGCTCTCTCCACTGCCAACGATTAATAATTAAGAAACATCTACAGCTACCCCTTCCAAAGTTTTAAATACTCTACTCTTTAATAAGTAAAAACACAGGCAGGCAGATCGCTGTGAGTTTGAGTCCATCCTGGTCTACAAAGCAAGTTCCAGAACAGCCACAGAGAAAAACTGTTTTGAGAGAGAGAGAGAAAAAAAAAAGCAAACCCCACTTATCAGCAAATGTGGACTATAAAGAATCACACAATACGCATGCCTGTGCCCCCCAGTCTCCACCCGCCTCCCCCTCTTCCTTCCCCATCATAGTTGCCACACTGTTTCCCACGCTTCTGCATTTTTCTGTTTTTCTCAAGCTGTGTATTCCTAAACCTCTCCTCACTTAGTTTTTCATGCTTGTGGACCTTATTTGAAGGCAGCAACACCATCTATTGCATTCCCACGTGGGTATTGAATACCCACGCTCTCACTCACTTACACTGGTAATAACATTCTACCACAAGACTCTGCCTTCATTGGCTTAGCTTGCTATTAACCAAGTTGTACTCCTAAATGACTTCTTTATCATCAAACAAATGGCTGCTCCCTTTCTCCTAAGGATGGATACCTAGTTCAACTCTTTCTTCTTTCTTAATTTGTACTTGTTTGCTTGTGTGTGCATGTGTATGCATGTGTGTGCATGTGTGTACATATGTATGCATGTGTGTACACGTGTGTGCATGTGTGTATGGTGGAGCTGAGGGGAGCTTTCAGGGGTCAGTTCTCTTCCACTGTGGGGTCCTAGGCACTGAACTCAGGTTGTCAGGTTTGGTGGCACCTGTCCCCATGGAGTGACATCACAGGTCCCTGACTCTTCTGCAAGCAATTCACTCTTGAATTTTTAACACTCTCTCTCTCTCTCTCTCTCTCTCTCTCTCTCTCCTTTAACATCTAAAGATGCCTTGTCTAAATATTCCTACATAAAGAGTTTGGGGAGCAGAACGCAGAAAAGAGCTGAGAAATTAATATTAAGCCATTTTCTCTAGTTATAAATAGAAACTTAAGGAAAGAAATAAATGTTGCTATCATTACTAAAACTTTTATATAAATGGAAGAAACCATTTTTCTACTTTTCCTCCTTAAATGTACCTTAATAGTTCCCCTTAACATCTATGAGTTTGTTTTATGATCTAAGCTGTGTTGTTTAACATAATAATTTCCTCTGGTTCAGTGACATATAGTTTCTAGCAAAATGAAATTTACTCCTTAATTTACACACTTATTTGTTCAACAACTGCCAAACCTTGACTCTGTGGGCCTTTCAGTCACAGACAACAGAAGTTATCATTCAGAATAAACCCATGCTGCAATGCAATTACTAAAGCATAGCAGGGAAGCACATGGGGAGGAAACGCCTCTAAGCATGCACCTTGTAGATGTGCTGCTGCTGTTGGGTCTTGACGAATGGGCAGAGCAGCTGCAGACACAGGAAGGAGAATGTGAGCATGTGCAAAAAAGCGCAGTGTGGAAAAAGAGGTGCACGTGGATGAGCAAGTGCAGGTGTCCCAATGAGGGGAGGCTGCTGTGGGATCTTTCTGTACACTGTGAATATGTGTTGCTACCACTGGCTGCTTGGTCTGTGGCAAGGCAGAAGACAGCCAGGCGTGGAATCCAAGAGAGACAGAAGGGGAAGAAAGGCGGGGTCAAAAGAGACACCTTGAGCCGCTGGAGCAAGATGAAATGGAACAGCGGTAAAGGCACGGGACACATGGTGATACATAGTTTAACAGACATGGCTTAATTGATGAAAGAGCTAGTTAGCACTAAGCCTGAGCCATAGACCCAACAGTTTGTAATTAATGTTAAGCCCCTGAGTGGTTACAATAAGCAGCTGTGAGACTGCAGAGGCTGGGCAAGGAAGAGAAAGGACTTCACTGTGAGCAAGGTGGGGTGAGTCTGTGAGGCCGAGTTTGGGATAGACTGGGCCAGCGTGTGGGCTAAAAAACTGATGGTTTATTCTCTAGGACACAGAAAGGGATCTGATCTTTGAGCAATGTGTTCAATCTAGTTTGTTAGAAAGATAACTATTTATTATTATCATTACTTTGTGTGTGTGTGTGTGTGTGTGTGTGTGTGTGTGTGTGTGTGTGTGTGTGGTAGGTGCATGACAACTTGCAGGAGCTGGTCCTCTCCTTCCACCATGTGGATCCTGGGCATTGTACTCAACTCCATCGAGCCATCTCACCAGCCAAGAAGATTATTTTTGATAGCAAATAAATGTCAGGATAAAATGAATGAGTGAAGGACCAGAGAAGTAATTTATTGAGATCTACTCAGGAAAAATAATGATCAACTGTAGGAGGGCTAGAAAAGGCAAAGTATGTCTCGCCTGCCAGCACCTGAGGCACTTTCTCGATAGAAACCCACCAGCCATGCCAGCCAGGGAATCAGTAAGTGATCCATGCTCCTTCCCACCCCCCAATTCCAGTTACACAGTCCCGCCCCCGGCTCTGTGACAGACTATGTTCTGGCCTCTCTTCTCTGCCTCCATCCTTAGAACTAAGATCTTCTACAGCCTTCCTTCCTTCCTTCATTCCTTTGTCTCAGCCACTAAGAGCTGAAGCACTCTTGCCCTGGAAAGCAGTTGGCCATGCCATCCGGGAAATGAAGAAGGCGATCCTCACTCTCCTTCCCATTCTGCAATTCCAATCCCCCAGCCTCATGCTCCGCCCTGCAGCAGCACTAATGCAGGAGCCTTGCTTCCTTTCCACCCTCCATTCCCTGTGGACTCCACAGGTCCTCATGGCAGACCCAGCTTTCTTCCCTCCTGTGGATGCTCTCAGCCCTGAGAGCCCACCACTATACCTTCCTGTCGGCTCCCCAATACCTAGAAACATGTTCCAGCTGGGCCCCTCAGTAGCCACACCTGGAAGGGACTCATCCCTATCAGGAAATCCACAGACACCACATGATCCTAAGATCCAAAAAGGACAACAGAAACCAAAAGGAACAGAAAACCCACACCAAAAAGGCAAGACCTGATATCAACACCAAGAATTGCAGTCATATAGCTGAAGCATACGACAGGGACTTAAAATAGCCATTATGGATATTTAAAGATAGGAATAAATATATTAGTAAATTTGAATGCAGACAAAAAGTGAAATGAAAATAGTTTAAGATATGGATGCAGAAATAGAATCTCTAAGGAAATCCAACACTGAGGAAAAACTGGAATTGAAAATTTTAGGAAGTCAAACAAGAAGCTGAGAGGCAAGCCTCACAAGAGAACATAAGGGGCAGAGGAGAGATTGTCAGGCACTAGAAACAAAATAAAAGATGGATCCTCAGTTAAGAAAAATGTTATTTTTTAAAAAAAAATCCAGGCATAAAAGATCCATGAAATCTGAGACACTATTAAAATACCAAAGTTAAGAATAATATGAAGGAACAGAAGAAGAAGAAACCCAGGCACAGAAAATATTTTCAACAAAAATCATAGAAGAAAATTTCCTTTACTATCAAAGTACAAAAAGCTTACAGAACACCAAAATAGAATGGACTAGAAAAGAAAGTCCCCTCAGCATATGATCATCAAAACACTGAACATAAAGACCAAATATTCAAAGCTTAAAAGGGAATAAGACCAAGTAACATATGAAGACAGACCTATTAGAATAAACCAGACCTTTCAATGAATACTCTATAGCCAAAGTGCCTGGACATATATTTGCAAACTCTAAAGACTACAGACATCAGTCCAGACTATTATACCTAGCAAAACTTTTAATTTCCATAGATGGTAAAAGAAAAACATTCCACAATAAAACAAAACTTAAATAATATCTATCTACAAATCAAGCTGTACAGGAGGTACTAGAGAGACAATGTCAACATAAAGTGATTAACCATACCATAAGAGATGATGAAAGAATAAATCATCTCAGACCAGCAAATCAAAAGAAGGAGGCTCATACAACAAGATAGCAATATGATATTGTTCATATTAATGAAAAACAAACACTGTTCATGGATAATTCTCAACATCAGTGGTCTTGACTCTCTAATAAAAAGACAAACTAACAGACTGGATACAAAAATAGGATCTATCCTTCAGGTGAATCCAAGAAGCCCACCTTAACATCAATGATAGACATCACCTCAGGGTAAATGGATGGGAAAAGATATTCCAAGAAAATAGACCCATGAAACAAGCCAAATTTTACCCATTTTAGTAACTGGCAAAATAGACTTCAAACCAAAACTAATCCAAAGAGATAGGAAGGACACTATATATTTGTCAAAGGAAAAAAAATCCACCAAGAATTGTAATTCTAAACATCAAACACAAGAGTGCCAAAGTTCATTAAAGCAAACAAGAAAACACTACTGCAGCTTAAATCACATATTGACCCTCATGTCGTGATGTTGGGTGACTTCAATACCCTATTGTCACCAGCAGACAAGTTATTCAGACAAAAACTAAATAGAAATGCTGAAGCTAAATGATGTCGTACACCAAGCAGACCTAATAGATATTTACAGAACATTTTACTCAAATGCAAAAGAATATACCTACCTTCTCCATACATCATAGAACTTTACCCCAAAATGACCACATACTTGAACATAAAGCAAGTCTCAACAAATGTAAAAAACTGAAATGATACCATGTATCCTGTCATCCTAAAACCATGGATTTTAGCTGGATATCAACAATAACAGAAAGCTCACACACTCACTGAAATGGTAACAACTCACTAAACTAAATGAAATATGGGTTAAGAGAGAAACTAAGAAGAAATCTAAAACTTTGGGGAATGGAATGAAAATGAAAATACAACATACCCACACTTATGGGGCACAGTAAAGGCAAGTTCACAGCACTAAGTGCCTATATAAAAATATTAGAGAGATCTTATATTAGCAACTTAACAATATCCCTAAAGGCTCTAGATCAGAAAGAAGAAACAACTCCCCAAAGGAATAGGTAGCAAGAAATAATCAAACTCAGGGCTGAAATCAATAAAATAGAAACAGTAGCAACAACACAAAGAATCAATGAAACAAAGAGATGATTCTTTGGGAAAAAATAGTGAGACTGACAAACCCGTATCCAGAATAACTAGAAAGCAGAGGGAGGGGATAAAATCCAAATTAACAAAATTAGAGATAAAATAACAGACACCAAGGAAATCTAGAGAGGCACAAGAATATACTTTAAAAACCTATACTCCACCAAACTGGAAATTCAAAAAAAAAAAGAATTTTCTTGATATATATCACCTACCAAAGTTACATCAAAATCAGACAGGCAATTTAAACAGACCCCAGTAAAATAGAAGCAACAATTAAGTCTTTTAACCAACAACCAAAAATAGCCCAGGGCAAGATAGTTTTAGCACAGAATTCTACCAGACTTTCAAAGAAGTAATGCCAATATTCCTTAAATTATTCTATAAGATGAACAAACAGAATCAACATTATACATTTTATTTGAAGAATGAGACCACAGTTACTCTGATACTCAAACCACATAAAGACCCAACAAAGAAAGAGAATTACAGACTAGTTACCCTATGAATAAAGATTTTTTTAAAATCTCAATAAAATGCTTGCTAAAACCATGTGGCAAGAGAAAGGCTCCTCAGACTTGCATGTTCTCCGAGCCAAAGGAGGCTTCACCCACAATCCTACCCAGCTATGAATTTTGTGAACTACAATAAAAATTGACATAAGCAAGAAATGCCCAGAGGCATGACAGTGGTACAGATGCTATGAGGGTAACCAACCACCTTCTGGACCAGTCTACATGAAGAAAGCATGTAGAATCCATGTCTAGGGAGCTTACAGGCCCAGGAGTGAATCTTTATTATATGAAAAGAACAAAGTATCTAACTGCCCTGTCATTACATTTGTATCTCTCTACTCATAGGTTAGCAGGGCCTCCAGACAGGGATGGTGGTTAATGCAGAAACTCCAACTAATCAAAGTAGAGAGGGCAGATGTAGTGGAATACTCAGCCACAAGTGGGACTTCCATATCACACCCTTTCCAGAGGCTTAGGAACCACTTTGGAACAGTGGGCAGAAAGATTGCAAGGGGGATCAGACCAAGACAGTGTCTTCTGAACAAGACAGACTTGTACACTCGTGAACTCACAGTGGCTGTGGTAGACCGAATAAGAACCATACACCCCAATCAACATTCTTTGTTTGCTCTGTGTGATACCAGCGGCTGTCCTGAAATTCCCTTTGTAGACTAGGCTGCTCTTGAATTCATAGAGATCCATCTGCTTCTGCACCCCACCCCAAGTGCTGGGACTAAAGGTGTGTACTACCACCACAGGCTCCCAGTCAACATTCTTGCATAGAGTGGGAAGGGGTTAATGAGCCTCCCCTGCTGAGGAGTTACGAACAGTAACGACTTCTGGAGTAGGTAGAGTCAGTTTTCCTTAAGGATGTGTCTGAAAGAAAATGGCCCCCAAAGGAAGTGGCACTATTTAGGTAGTTTGTCTTTGTTGGAGTAGGTATGACTTTGCAGAGAAAATGTGTCACTGTGGAGGTGGGCTTTGAGTTCTCATATATGCTCAAGCCATGCCCAGTGAGACAGAGCACTTCCTGTTGCCTGCAAGTCAAGATGTAGGACTCTCAGCTCCTGCTCCAGCACCATGTCTGCCTACTCACCACCATGTTACACTATGATGATAATGGACTAAGCCTCTGACAATGTAAGCCAAAACTCTTATTAAGTTTTTCCTTAATAAGAGTTGCTATGGTCATGGTGTCTCTTCACAGCAACAGAAACCAGGAGACAGTGGGTTCCTGGTAAACTGACGATGTTCCAGAGGATGACCCATATTCTAACACAAATTATGGGTGACAGGTTGTTTAATGGGGGGAAAAGGACATGGAGGTTAGAGGGTGAGACTGTGAAGTGGATCTGAGAATAGTTAGGGAGGAGGCTGGATATGATCAAACTGAATGACATTCTCAAAGAATTAATAAAATGTTTAAAAAGAGGGCTGGAGAGATGGCTCAGCGGTTAAGAGCACTGACTGTTCTTCCAGAGGACCTGAGTTCAATTCCCAGCATTGACATGGCAACTAACAACTGTCTGTAATTCCAAGATCTGACACCCTTACACAGTTATACATGCAGGCAAAACACCAATTCACATAAAATAAAAATAAATATTTTTTTTTAAAAAAGAAAATAGACTATGGGTTGATTTAAATCTCAGTTACAATTTGACGACCTGTAGCACATGCTAGGCCCTGGACTCATCTCCCAGTTCCACTAATAAGTAAATAAACAATATGTAACTCCAATTCAGTGGTTCATCACACATGGTCTTGGGTAGATCCAGACATTCCAACTCTTCAGAAGAAGTAACAAAAAGTACCACAGATGATGTTAGCACAACACCAGTTTAACATCTTGTAGTCAAGAATTCTGCTAACTTAATGTTTACCAAACTCAACTGACCAGAGGATTCACTTCTCAAACTGTACTTGCTAATGTCTTACAGAGCAAGTGTGGCCAACGCATTTTAGAAAATGCTACTGTTTCTGAGACATGTAAATCTTAGTCACATCAACACAGATAAGCTTTGCTTTAAACACATTTAAATATATGATTCAGATAAATTAACAGTTGCATGTTTTGAGAAGAAAAAAGAAACTACAAGTTTGGGAATTCGGCAGATCTAGCTTTGAAGTTTGGTCTCACCATCATTTACTAGATATTTAATCTTGGACCAATTACTTACATGAGGATTAGATTATGTATAAATTGCATGAAAGCCTTACAGTTACTTGACATGTAGATACACAATGAATATTAGATTATAAGAAGAGGAGGAGATATAGCACCCCTTGCATATTTAGAAATTACTCAGTGGTTAAAAGCACTTGTTGCAGAGAACCAACCAGTTTCAATTTCCAGCACTCACATGGTGGTTCACAACCATCTGCCACTCTAGTTCTGAGAGAGTCAATGCCCTCTTCTGATCTCTGTGGGAGCCAAGCACACGTGTGGTGCACAGATTTACATGCAGGCAAACACTCACATATATAGTAAAATGGAAAAAAAACTAATAAAATTATTTTAAATGCAATTATGTTATAAAACTTGCACCTATTTGAGGATACGAAATCTTTTCTACCATTGCTTCTAAAGGGTAGCATTTCAGATGAGCTCATTGTGATAGCCAACTTAAGCAGTTTACCTATGGACATACAGAAAAAGGTTTGACAACATGATGTCATAGAACAGGCTTCCAAGGACAGCTTGTCATGATGCTCTAATCTGTTCCTCGTAAAAGGTGAAGCAACTGGAAAAGTCATAAAAGTCTTGCTAAATGGCGATTTCCACGTATGTTCCCTGTAATGCTATGCGATACAGGTCAATCCAATAGCACTTTCAGCTAAAGACTTAGAGTAGGAACAGGTTGAAGGGAAATCATAGATCCTCTGGTAGTGAGGATTAGAGTATCAGTCAGGATAGTAGCAGATCTAGTGAGTAGGTGATAGTTTGGTGCCTCTGATGGGATCACTGACTCCAACAGTCTGAAAGATACTAGAATTCGGATTTGATGTGACACAGGAGAAACCCATGGAGAAGTTCATCTTCTGATTGACAGGACACAAACAATGCTTATGAAAGAGCAATGTGAGAGACCAAAACAGGAACAAATGACTCGCAGGCTACTGGGAGGCCAAACAGAAAATGTACTCACAGCTTAAGGGTTCTGTTCGCAGCCTAGAGAGTTACTTCCCAGATAAGGGATAAGTCCCTGCTCATCCTGTGTTCCTACCTGTAATGAAGGGTGAACACTAGCTTCTTAGGTCTGGTGTAAACTGCTTGCAACCCTCTTCAATTTATGTACAGCCTTGCCTTTGTTCCTTCCTGACTCACTGTATCCTTCTCACAATGTATAACCAACAACCTGCCTCCCTGTAAACCAACACCTTATTCCTCCCATAAGGAGGACCTCTAGAGGCCAGCAGGGACTGCTCTCTCAAATCCCCACATAGGAAGGCAGCTGGCTGGCCAGGTCTGGGTGCACCCCAAAATATAGCTTGCACAATCATGGACTTGATATTTTTTCTTGAATATACCAGG
Source organism: Sigmodon hispidus (assembly GCA_004025045.1). Lineage (NCBI taxonomy): Eukaryota > Metazoa > Chordata > Mammalia > Rodentia > Cricetidae > Sigmodon > Sigmodon hispidus. Next base: position 22,101 of record PVIH01005588.1, read on the forward strand.
TTTAACACCGGCATCTAAGTGACATTTGCACTGAGCACGTGATAACTCAGGAAAGTCACTTCATCATTAGAGTGGATGGCCTCAGTGTAACAACCTCAGACTGCAGTGGAGAGACATGCATTGTATACACAAACAAGCAAGCCATGTGATGGGCAATGGTCAGGGTTAGTAATGTTCAAGTCAAAGAGAAGAACAGGTAGAATGAGATTTAAGGATGGATGACAGGAAGGAAATGATGGATGGCACCAGACAGCGGGAGAGAGATTTAGAAGGGAAATGTCTCTGGCATTCTAAAGGTAGACAAAAATTATAATGCTCAGGAGAAATTCTAGATCTAAAATTAGACTTCTGAATAACATGTCATTGTATAAATTTTTATGTAGATATAGAAAGTTAATTCTTTTTGCGTGTGTGTGGGTTGTTTTTTTTTTTTTGTTTTTTTTTTTGAGACAGAGTTTCTCTGTAGCAGCCTTGGCTGTCTTGGAACTCGATTTTTATACCAGGCTGGCCTTGAACTCACAGAGATCCATTTGCCTCTGTCTCCTGAGTTCTGGGATTAAAGGTGTGCTCCACCATGCCCAGACATAGAAAGCTAATTCTCAAAAAAGAAAGAAAAAATATTTTATTCTAAGTATGCCAAGGTAGAATTACTTTTCAAATTTTGTCGATCTCAGCTGTACTAATGTCCAACTTAATGATCACCAGTAGAAACAGATTAAATTGTCTTATTAAGCGTAATTCATACAAAATCACACTATTTTAACATGATTCTTTAATGTATATATCATAAGCATTTAATATAAGGATTATAATTTCCATTTTATAGACAATAAAATTATGAAGCAGGGTTTTCAGGTTTCAGCAGAATATCAGTGATATATGGCTAATTCTCCTTCTTCTAAGACAACCAACAAAAGCAAATATAAAAACAGCAGGTAAGCCAATAGGGAAATAACAACTCAGAACTGAGATACTGTGTTTTGTTTCATTAGCCTTAAGAGTCAGGTGTGTCAAACCGACATGTGACCAAAATGACTGAGAAACAGTGCTTTCCCAAAAAGAGTTCTTTCTATATACAGAGACTGGGGAAGAAAATTTCCACTCTGAGTTACATCCAGAGTTTGAAGGAAGAAATGAATAGAGTAGGAAGACATGTTGATACCCAAGAGTAATGTCATCATGAGGCAATACCTTCAAGTCTTACCATTGATAACTGGTGTGTAAACAACAATCCCAACCAAGTTTGGGTCCGATACAGTTGTGTCTAGAATAAGGCCCCCAATGCTGAAAGAAAGAGAACCATATATTAGAGAAAAAGAATAAAAAGAATATCTTGTAGTTCTGACATTCAGACACCCCCATCTTGCACAATGCAATGCTTATACAACATAAAAATCAGGCAAAAGAATATCCAAAGTAGAAATCAATGTAAATGGTAAAAGATGGAAATAAAACATGGCCATGGGGCCAGGAGAAGCGTTCAGTGGGTGAGGACCTGAATTATTCAAGCAGAAAGCCTTGAGTTTAGAGCCTAACACTCACACAAAGAAACAGGTATGGCAAGGGGACCCTGGAATCTCTACAGTGGGAGGCGGACACAGGGCCAATTAGTGATCTCCAGGTTCAGTGAGTGCCCTTCTCAAAAACTAAGATGGAAAACAAAAACAGGGTGGAATAGGAGACTTTCTGAACCTGGTGTTGACCTCTGGCCTCCACAGTTGTATACCTGGGCACATAGTGGCAAACACACAGACTATACACACTGACTAAATAATAAATACCATAACCATTAGGTAAACTGTATGAATACTGTATATTAGTTTTTGTTGATTTTAGTTATTTATCATTTACCCTCTTTGAGGAACAAGTTCTTGCTATATAGCCCAAGCTATCCCTGAACTTACAGCAATCCTCCTGTCTCAGCCTACCAAGTCCTGGGATTATAGTCATGTGTCACAATTCCCAGATTATACATATGCTAACTGCACTAAACTATCAAGAGGAACCTAGAAGGCACTGTTCACTATTTCAAGGGCTTAAAATAATGGGACTAATGGTCCCTTCATGTTCTTCTGCACGCAGTATTTTTTGTTTTGTTTGAGACAGTGTCTCACTATAATATAACCCTGGCTGGCCTGGAGCTTGCTAATAAACCAGGCTAGCCCCAATATCCAATACCCCAATCCACCTGCCTCAGCCTCCTAAGTGCTGGGACCATATTAGTTTTTTACATTTTTAATCGTGTCATCTTTCCAATTAAAAAACTAGTTGTAAAGCGGTGTCTTTACACCTATAAAGTAAGAAGGCATTAAAGGGGTGGTTTCTACTGTGCTACAACTAGATAGACTACAATGAATGGTATTACCAGAGTGCTATAGCAACAGAAAGAGCTGAGCTCAAGAAGTCTGTGAAATGAGATGGTGTTTTAATATAACATGGTGGCAAGCCATAGACTTTTAGTATCTCAACGGAACTTGGAGGCTTGTTTAAGCCTTTATTAACTGTTTGGCTTTAGTCTATGATTTATTCACTATAAGACACTGCCAGTCCCAACACCCATAGAAACCTGTTGCCTAAATCTTCCAGGCAATGCAATCTACCTATAGCAAAATGATCCACATCCTGTCATAGGATGGACAGTTCAAAAGTTTTGGCATCATCTGACCATACTTCTCAACTCTATTACCAGACCCTTTGTTCATGAGAAATTAGTTTCTGTGGTAACTTCTATGTTTCTAAGTAGCATGCATAAATGCTATTTCTCAGTTTTAGTTTTAGACCTGTAATTTAGTGACTTCTACAGCAGATGAGAATGAATCTTGCAGCCTCAAAAAATGCCTTCTATATATCTGTCAATCTACAGTGAGCACTTCTCCATACATCAAACCCATGAAGTAACCACCAATCAATTCCAAAAAGTTGTTTTCTAATTCTTAGAGACATCTTTCCTTGTGCTCACTCTGGAAAACTGGTCTCAAGGACAGAGGCATATCTGTCAGCTTCTGCCTCTTCTTGAGGGTCTTCCAAGCGAGATTTTGATCTTTGTATGATCAAATATCTCATGAGAGTCTTAGTTCACAACCACTTTTTTAAAATATTTTATTTATTATGTCTACAACATTCTGCCTCCACTATCCCTGTGTGCCAGAAGAGGGTACCGGATCTCAACATAGATGGTTGTGAGCCACCATGTGATTGCTGGGAATCGAACTCAGGACCTCTGGGAGAACAGTCAGTGCTCTTAACCTCTGAGCCATCTCTCCAGCTCCAGTTCACAACAGTTTACAGGACATTCCCACTCTTTCCTAGATTACTGTTCTCACCAAATGTGGACTGAGCATCTTTCCATAGCAACAGTATTATTCTAGATCGCTAATATTCCATTTTACAACCCTAGTAGGATTCATCTGATTGATGCCTCACTGCTAATCCAAGAAACTTGTTTAGTGTATACAAACCTACCCAGAACCTGACCAATCTCCCTCCCTGCCCCCACTCACCTGCTTATGACCATGGCTGTTATGACAGGCTCCCAGCCTGAGTGGAGCACTGTCCTGGTAGCTGGATGTTTGGCAGCTATTATAATCCAGATAGGTGTCAGAGCCAAGAAAAAGGCACAAACTAATGGAGAAATGTAATAATACGTCTCTAGAATAAAGAAAAAGAGATACTTCAACCCTACTTCTTTCCAATAGAAAATCTAAACTATCAAGAGAAACATTTTTACCAGATTATCAAACACATTAACTATCTTATATTTTCTATATACTCAAAATTTAGAGCTGTAAATAAAATTCAGTGCCAAGTATGGTGACCCATTCCCTAACCCAGCAATCAGGAGACTGCAATAGGGAAAACTACAAGTTTAAGGCCAACCTGTGCTGCATAGCACACTCCAAGCCAGCCTGTGCTACACAGTAAGATATTCTTTTAAAATATTAGATAATATAACTGAAAGAAAATTAATTCCTCAAGCACTTAGTATGATACAACAACACAGCCCAAACAAAAAAGGACACAAGGATAGACAAGCATCGAGGTGTCACCGGCAGCTACCGAGGCCTTGCAGTACTTCTCTGTGGCACACATCTGGTTCACAATCGTTCATCACAATTGGGCCTCTATTTTCCACCTCCTTACTGATGGAAGGCTTGGCTGTCTGGCATTTCACAGACATGAGTCATGCCATTTCTAAACAAAATATTTCATGAGCTCTCAAAAATGACTCTGTGTGTGTGTGTGAGTGTGAACCATCTTCTAACACGAGATAAAAGATACTGCAAATCAGAGACAAGGGGGAAAATGAACCCTCAAGTTACCTCAGCTTTCTTACTAAAGGCCCAGAGTGAAGCTGCGGTGACATGAATTCACAGGACAGGACAGGAGAGAGAGGTTAGGAAGAGAATAGTAATCCTGCATGCTCAGGGTGAACTTGGTTCACATGAACAGCCACAGGAGAAAAGCCTAACAGGGCTCCTGAGTCTGCAGACACCAAATCATGAGAAATCCAGCAGGCAGAGGACAGGCCCCTCTGAACACATACCAAGCAGCAGAGAGGAGAGAAAGGTCCATCTGAGCAGGAGTACCCTGACCAGGTCTGGCCTACACTTCCCCAGCAGAACTTAGAAGCAGGCTCACAGAGCTCAACATAAGCCAGGGCTAACAGTCCACATTAATAAAGTCTAGTGCTGCACATGGAAACGGGCCACTAGGCTCGCAGGGTCTAGCAAACAACCAAATTTAATCTTGAAATATTTGATTGCATCTCTGAGATGCCTTATCTCTGAGATCATTTCACAAATTTTTTTAAGTAACTAGAGTAATCTTTACAAGTCTAGTAAGTTAAATGTATAAATAGGGGACTTTTTTGGTGTGGTGGTAATACACACAATCACAAGTTCAAGGCCAACCTAGGCCCCAAAAGAACAGCACAAAGGGAAGCATGGTGGCCGGCAAGGAGGCCTGGGTGAGGTGCTCGCGGCCATGCCCGACACTTGAATGTGACCTTGAACTAACTGATAGGAAAGAATGGCCTCCTGAAAGCTATCCACTGACTTCCACATTAGCCTGGTGGCACAGACAATTACCTACACACAGACTCTCCTACCCATAGACACAGACACAGACACGTACACATGTAAATTTTTTAAAGGAAAATAAAAGAACTGAAGAGATGGCTCATGGGTTAAGAGCACTGTCTGCTCTTCCAGAGGACCGAATTAATTCCCAGCACCTACAGGGCGGCGCACAACCATCAGGAACTCCAGCGCTAGGGCTCTGACCCTCTCTTCTAGCTTCCCCCAGCACTTCACACACGTGTCCTCAGTCCCATTTGACTCTCTGTCTCACTGTGCCTCAAGTTTTCATGGCTTGTCATCAGGGTTCTCAGATGTAGATATGATTTTTAAAGTCATATTTTGGTGCTCATTTTAGGATTAGGCAATCAATTCCATTTCTGGGTGTTTATTGTTTATGTGGGTTAGTATCCTTAGTAAAGACATTTTTCTTCGAGGGTCCCATCCAATGAAAACCCTCTAATTTCCAAGTTGGGACCTTCTCATGCCTCCCTTAGACCAGACACATCAACACTTCCAAGCCTTGGAAGTTTTTCCAAACATACAGGCAAAACACATAACACAACCAAAACTTTAAATGTAAAAGATGATGAATTTTAAAATAAACATTCTTATAATATATACAACTTTAGATGGCTCTCTAACAATTACAAGAGTGAGCTAATAGAATTATAAAGTTGATGTCTTTTTTTAATGAGCTAAATTACAAGTATGAAAATGTTCAGAGCCTCTCAGCATGCACTTAAATTAACCTGAACCTGAGACAAATCCTTTACACCTGGTTTCTTCATGGTTGGAAATTGCCCATCTTTTATTTAAATTATTATGCTATCCTAAGAGGAGGAGTTACTTCGTTTTTCAAGACAGGGTTCCTCTGTGTAGCCCTGGCTGTCCTGGAACTCACTCTGTAGACCAGGTTGATGTCAAACTCAGAGATCTGCCCACCTCTGCCTCTCAAGTGCTGTCATTAAAGGAGTGTACCACCACACCAGACTTATCCTGAGATTTATAAATGTCACTTTTGGGCTGGGGAGACGGCTCAGAGGTTCAGAGCATTGGCTGCTCTTCCAGAGAACCCAGGTTCAATTCTCAGCACCCACATAGCACCTCACAACTGTCTGTAACTCCAGTTCCAGGGGATCAGACACTCTCACACAGACAGACATGTAGGCAAAATATCAATGCTATAAAATAAAAATAAATAAATTTATTTTAAAAATTAAATAAATATCACTTAGCTAACCAAAGTTTTATTATAAACATTTCAGCCAGGAGATTCCTAGATTCTTCTAACAAAAATACTTATTTTCTTTAGCAAGGATTTTATTACTAAATACCAAGTTGATCTCATAGTCCTTGCAGCCACACAACCTTAAATTTAAGAAGAACGTTTTGTTTTGTTGAGAGAGGGTCTCATGTACTCCAGGCTATTCTCAATATACTCTGCAGCCAAGGTTGGCCTGAGCTCCTGATACTTCTGTCTATACCACCGAAGTGCTGAGCCTGCAGGAACAGGCCAGGATACTCATCATCAGACATCCTGCATATCAGATATTTACAGTATGATTCATAACAGTGGCAAATTACAGTTATGAAGTAGAAACAAAATTAATTTTATGGTTGGGCAACATCACAAAATGAGGAAGTGTATGAAGGGTTGCAGTGTTAGGAAGGCTGGGAACCACGGATTTAAAGATTCCATTGTGACTGAAGATGTTTGTACTAGATAAGGCTAAAAGTTTTCACTTTTCTACTTTAGTGGAAATAATAGCTAATTATTATAGATACTAAAAGTGTCTAAGCAAATATTTTCATTGGCTCTATCTGAACTTGCCATCACAAATTAAAAATAATTATGCTGTTAATCCCAGCACTCAGAAGGCAGAGGCAGACAGATCTCTATGAGTTCCAGTCAGTCTGTTCTACATACTGAGTTCTAGGCCAGCCAAAGCTACGTAGTGAGATCCTGTTTCAAAGTAAATAAAAGAAATGAACAACATTAATGGTAACAGAACTTAGTTTTACATTTCTTCCACTTTAAAAGAGTATGACTGATGCTGAATTTGTTATCAGTGTCTCCATTACTCCTTAATTCTACCCTTATTTACTTAGTGTGTGTGTGTGTGTGTGTGTGTGTGTGTGTGTGTGCACATGCATGCCTGTACACCATGACACATGGGGGAGGTCAGAGGACAACCTGGAGGGGTCAGTTCTCTTCTTCCACCATGGGACCAGATCTAGGTCACCAAGAGTGGCAGCAAGGGACTTTACCTTCTAAGACACCTCACTGGTCCTCTCCGTGACTTTTTTAAAGATGAAAAAGCATGTGTTTATTGAAGAGATTACCAGTGGTCCTTGCCAACCACAGACAAAAGATAAATAATATTCCAACAGGGAATATTCCTACCTCACAGAATACCTAAGGCTACCAACAGCCTCCATAGCACCCAGGGGATGCTAAGATCATCAAGCACTTAGATACAGGAGGAAGCAACATCATGCCAGGCTGGCTCACCTCAGCATCATGCTCAGGTCCAGACAGAAGCTCCACTACACACGTTAACCACATTATCCTCTACCTAAATATCTCAAGTTGAGAGGGGTGCTCCCCACCCAACTTTTCATTGCTGCCCTGTTTTCAAAGAGGAGGGGAAAAAATAAAAATAACGAGTACCCATGGGCATCTATGAAAAGCTAAATCAAGTTATCACATAACCCAAAATACTGGCTAGATGTTTCCCAAGAGAACTGAAAACATATATTTTCACGAAAAACTCATAAGTGAATGTTCACTGCAGTATTATCTGCAAGAGTGGAAATTATCTACGTATTTACCAAGTGGTTAATAAAAGAAAATTCGGTATATCCATCCAAGAGTTTTACTCAGCCAAATTAATAACTTGGTATAATAACTAAGGTATTCTTCAGCACTGAAGATTCGCCCTGGCTCCTGTGAAAATTTAGGTAAACCCTGAAAACACCATGCTGAGTGAAAGAAGCCAGGCTTCAAAGGTCACATATTATAATCCCCATTGCATGAAGCAAATCCAACAGACAGAACAGATCAGCAGTTGCCAGGAGCCAAGGAAGAGCATCATGAGGAACGTGCTCATGTATCTGGCTTCTTTGGGGATGGTGAAACTTTCTGAAATTGGGACGGATGAAAATGGAAGGTTCTTAGGAAAATCCCACTGTACTGCTACTGCTCACATAGGAAGAGATTCTGTGCTGTGTGTGACCTGGTTTTTAAGGGCATTAATAGAAAATAAACAGGAAAAATAGAAAAGGAGAAACAATAACACAAACAGGGTGCCGAGTGAGGCTGGGGATCTGTCAGTGGATTTTCAGGGCTGTTTATAAAGGTGTCACTGAGTAAGTGGCATAAGCATCTAAAAAGTGGAAAAATTATCATGAAACCAAAGCTTTCAAACGATTTATGTAACTGTGTTTTATTTCAATCTGGCATTAACTGATGTCATAAACCTAGAGAATTAAGAAAACAATGACACAGGGCTGGAGAGATGGCTCAGCGGTTAAGAGCACCGTCTGCTCTTCCAGAGGACCCGGGTTCGATTCCCAGCACCCACATGGCAGCTAACAACTGTCTGTAGTTCCAGTTCCAGGCAAACACCAAGGCAAATAAATAAATAAATAATAAATAAAGTTTTTAAAAAAAGAAAACAATGACACAATTAACAAGAGAAAATGGTCATTTAAAAAAGACAAAGTTCTGCATCATATTAAAGTAAGATAACGTCCTTTTTCTAAATGAAGCATGCTTAGAAGATCCCAGTTAGAAAATCTCAATACATGAGTATCGTGGTAAGCTGTATATTGACCCACAAAGATAACCGTAAACTGAATGCTACCAGATATGACAAAGTCAAAGATACTGACATGAGAAGGCTTTGAGGATGACTTGGGTGAGCCCTAAATGTGACTGCTGGCATCCACATAAGAGGGAGACAGAATAAGACCCAGCTACAGAGGAGACAGCAAGAGGAATACAAACAGCTGCCAGACAAGAGGGCAGGGGACAGCTTCTAGAAGCAGCCACCACTGCCAACACTTTGGCAACTGTCCTATATGATTTTGTGTGTCTAAACTCTAGAACTGTTTCAAGCTACCACACTTTTGCTAATTCAGCAAACTAGTACACAACTGAAAACACACGAAACTGGAATTTTCACACCTAGCCAGAGTTCCCATGTGTGGTACTTACCCAGTGCTGAAATAAACCAAGAAAGGTAGAGATTACAGAGTCAAATTACTCTGACTCTAATGAACTGTCAAATAGACTACACTTCTGTGGTCCCATCTCCCACCTTGTGTAAAGTTGGCAGCATTCTCCAGCTCCTTCTACATCACTCCATGGATGCCATTTCTCCTCATCTAAATTCCTCTCAACTGTAGAGTGACAAATTTTATATACCAGCCTTTTCTGTGTGATCAACACAGTAACACACACTACACACTTCCCCCCCAAATTCCATTAATAACCACTACATTTTCTGGAGAACTGATATTCTAAAAGTCATTCAAAAATGCCACAGTGCTTTAAATAAATCGATCAAACACAGTAGTAGACAAGCTTGGACTCTTCATGCCAACACATCAGGTTAGTGAGACTCTAGAACACACCATGAACAGCCAGGGGCACCAGGCCACTCTCCACTCTCAATAGCTTGGATCTAATGGCTCCCACAAAGCTTTAGCAGGTGACTTTCCCTAGGAAATGTGGAAGAATAAAAATCTGATTTTGCTTCTGAAATTGCCTGAAAAAAGAAAAGCTGTTCATTTTTTAAAAGTCAATAAATGGTCATTCTCTTTTGATATTAAGACTTCATTTTCTGTCTCAACCAACATCTTTTAAATGAATTTCTATTTTCCTACCAGTGTTGGTAGGAATGTTCAAAAGATAAGGAGCCTGTTACCATCAACTCCAACCTATACATAGTTATAGTAAGACTTGGCATTGAAAGTTCTTACCTAAAATGAAGAGGACATCCTGAGGCCTCTGTCTACTTCTGTAGCTGAGTACACAGCTCATGGGTAGCTGAGGTGTCTATAAGCTACCCCAGCTGTAGCAATGTTGGTAGGGGAGATTATAGAAATGGCTGGTAATTATGTCCCAGAACTGAATGTAAGCCCATCTTACCTGAAAGTAAGGAAGAAATGGGCCACCCACGTCCCTAGCAGATCAGTAAAAACTGTTAGAGGACCTCCTGACCCATCTCAGCTAGGGAGAAAACACTACCGTTCATTCTCCTGCGCGGCTAGGTAAATGGAGCTATAAAGTCCACACCCTGAGATGGTGGCAGCCTGTCTGTTCTGCCATACACAGAAGGTGGAGTCACACCACCAAGCCTGACTTAATCAGCTACAAAGAAGAGATGAATGCCCAGTGAAAACTGATAATTAGATTTGTCAAATGTTTTTGGCTTTGTTGTTTTGAAGACCATAGTCTCACTATGTAGTCTTGGCTGCCCTAAAAGGTAGACTAGGCTGGGCTTGAACTCACAGAGATCCATATTCCTCTGGTTCCCTAGTGCAGGTATTAAAGGCATGTGCCACCATGCCCAGAATGACCATCAGATCTTCTGGAGTTTGCTCAGGGTACATAGACACCTACTCAAGATGTTATCACGGTCTCATTCTCTGGAATAAAACTTTTCCTGAGTCTTTCAGTCCCAAGAACATCCTGAAGACAAAGTCACTTAAACTTGTGAACTGTCATGTTAATATTCTGTTCAAACGAGAGAAAAGCACAACTTCTCATCTACAAAGGTGTTCCACGTATGGACCCATCAGTGGCTCTAATCTGCTTTTATGCTTCAGTTTCTATTACTTCTAACAGCTTTGCCTGCTGTTAGTTTAATGCATAATCAATCACCACAACCGCACACTGGTCTCCACCTGCCTGTTCCCCACTGGACTCTCTCTGAAGGTGGCTCTCTCATATTCTTCCATGCTATCTGTATGTAATTTGTTACATTCTTTTTTACAGCCCAAGAGGTCTTACTCTTAAGTCTAGAAATTGCGGCAATGCAGTATTATCAAAATAACTTACATTCTAAGGTTTCTGCTAGACCTCACAGCCAGAGTTAATAACACACCTTGAGGTCACTACTGCTGTCTGACTGACGGCTGTCCTACTGTGTACTCAGCCTGTTTAAACAGCCTTTAAGAGAACAATGCAACAATGAGCCTTACTTCTTTTAGATTTCTCATGCAATCAACCCAAGCTAATGGGTAGCTGTTATCTTAAATTACGTACTCTTCCATGTCCCTGACTAAAAAATAATGCATGTGTGTTGTGATAACCACTTGTTGGAAACAAGCAGTCTGATAAAATGAATATCGGCCAGAAGTGTTGACTGTAACATACGGATATTGGTGGGTGAACGCTGATGTTTTAATACCGTTATCTGGGTCAAATGGAGCCGGTGACTTCATCCCTTGGCAAACTCCATTAAAGATTCCTGTGACGTTCCCTTCACTCCTCTACTGAAAAACCTTCTGTCTGTTCTTTCAAAGGAGAGCAGAGATCCTTTGAGGGACACAAACTAGAGCTATCTGAAAGAAGGGTGGGCCTCCGGGCATTTTCTTAATTAGTGATTGATGTGGGAGGCCCAGCCCATTGTGAGTGGGGCCATCCCTGGGCTGGTGTCCTGTGTGAGCATGGCATGTGAGCCAGCCAGTGAGCCGCACCCCCCCTCCCATAGTCACTGCATCAGCTCCTGCCTCCAGGTTCCTGCCCTGCTTGAGTTCCTGTCCTGATTTCCTTCAAGGATGAACAGCAATGTCCTTTCCTCCCCAGCTTGCTTTTTAGGTGTTTCATTGCAGCAACAAAAACTAAGACAGGGAAAGACAGACGGGCATGCAGGGACAGACATACACAGAAACAGAAAAGACATATAGGACAGACGCACAAAGCAGACTTCAGGCAGGCGCAGATTCAGACTCATACAATAGAGAGAGGGCAGAAGAAAGAGAGAGAGTGAAGGAGAGAGTTCATTCAAACAAACAAACGACACCAAGGGGAAGGGCTTCATTTCTTTCCTTAATGAGACACTGACGCAGCTCACTATTAATATGTTCAAACCAATCACAAGAAGCTAAATGAATCATGCTACAAAAACGCTAAAGAAGCCAGCCCATGCTTGATGGCTTTCAGCAGCAGGAGCCAGACAGAACCTCTGCTGGAGCTAACCAGAAGCAAGCGGCAGTGAGATGCCTCGCCAGCAGTGATGCCTCGCCAATAAGACTCCACCAAGCTACTGATCCGAGTCTGATCCTTAGAGCTCATAAGACAGAAGGAGAGAGCCAAGCCCACAGAGTCGTCCTCTGACCTCCGCATGGCTCAGCACACAACCCACTTCCCCACACAATAAACAAACAAACAGAAGGCTAGAATAGAACATGTCCACACATCTGAGACTGGGGCCACATATCTTCAGTCCTCCTATTTAACTCTGTGTCAAATTCTGCCTCCAGTTTTAATGATTGCCATCGTGGATCTCAGATGCATAAAATTTTATGTTTGTCTGTCTGTCCTAGAATTCCCTTTGTAGACCAGGATAGTCTCAAACTCACAGAGCTCCCCCTCCGCCTCTGCCTCCAGTGCTGGGACTAAAGGTGTACGCATGGCCGCAGCCTGGCACATATTTTTATAAGTCACATTTTGGTGTTAATTTTAGGATTAGGCAATCATTTCCATTTCTGGGTATTTATTGTTTATGTGGCTTAGTATCCCGAGTAAAGACGTCTCTCTTCTTGAGTCACATCCAGTGAAGACCCTCTAATATCCATGTTGGGACTTTCTCATGCCTCCCTTAGATCAGACACACCAACACATCCCTGTATTGCAAGATTTCCATCTTTGTTTGGAACTGAGAGGTTACCAAAAAAAAAAAAGGCTCAGAGGGGGAAACTGAGGCAGGGTAGGAAAGTAGAGAAAAATAAAGGGGGTATGGGAAGGGAAGGGAACCCTTGGTCCCTGTGTCTGATTAACATTTTTCTAGTTCAGAGTCAAGAATTCCAGAACAATAAACAAACTTTACTCTGAGGACTGACTACATAGACAAAATATTCCTTTTTTCAGGGATATTTCAAATACGTGTTAAAATAGCGATGACCCAGGCTTAAGACCAAACTGTATGACTTGTGATTTAACCCAGCCCTCTCCCAGAGGTAAGCTCTGAGACTATCAGACACAATCATGAGGTCTCTTCAGTTAGAACCCACTCTTCTTCCACCCTCGTGGTCTGAGGCTCTACCTAATAAGCCTGTGCCCCTGTCCCATGGTCCTTAGGAATGGGCCTTGCCTTATGGTCTTACTAAAAGAAAATGGAGTTCCTTAGAAACCCTTTACACTCCAGAAGCCAAACTCCTACATGAGGCCACTGTTAAGACGCTTGGGTTCAGCTCTCTCTTGAGAAGCCCACGCCTACATCTTAGGTGGATACTGTCCTTCTCCTACAAGCATCATCTTCCCTAGAGCCAAAGCCCAAGCCTGTGTGAAAACCTCTTCTTGATAAGCTCTGATTCTACATCGAAAAGAAAGCAAGGACAAAGAATGACCATTGTATAGAGATGTTCCAGCTGCTGGCTGAGTGGCCGTTTCTGACAGCTCTTACAGATTCCTGCATATGTAACAACTGCCCTGTGCATGGGCACAGCCTTTGCATTTCCCCTGCAAACCACATAAAAGTGCATCCTAGTCACGTAAACCAGAGCTCAACTTACCATAGTCTTCTCTTTCCATCTGATCTTTCTTGCTCTGCCTTGCCATTTTTTACTTTCCAAAGTGTTACTAATCCCCAGGACTCTTTACTGGGCCAAGACACCTTAGACTATTTCATTGTCCCGTGTCCTCATGCAAAGGATGCTTTTGTTACAATCAATCACATTCCTGGGCAGTCACCAAGCCAAAGTCATAATAAGAGGGTCACTTGAATAAATTCTAATCATATTAACTAAATCATTTTCAAAAAATAATGTACTTTGTAAAACGGTATCTATTCAACATCTATTGTGTATACGATACCAAGACTCCTACAAAAAAATTAAAATTTAATTAAAAACACAATGTTGTCAAGAATTTTGTATTTTAGGCAGAAATTTACAGCCACAGGCAGTATTCCAATTACTGCCTAAATCCACTGGCTTCCTGCAGTGAACTAAGCAGGCTTAAAAAATATGTGTAAGGGAGAAAATAAACTACAGCACTTAGATAAAAAGCTATAATTACTAACCAAACAAAGTCATGTAAACCACCTCGATAAACACAGATAAATACAGGAGGACTATGTATGCATGCATGTATGCATGCATTATGGATGGATGGATGGATGAATGGGCAGATTTATTGACAAGGTCTCATAATGAAACAAGGTTGGCCTACAGCTTGCCATGTAGCCTAGGCTGGATTTGAACTCAAGATCTTCTTGCCACTGCTTCTCAGTGTTCAGATTACAGGCTCACAACAGCATCTCTAACTCAGTTAAGTCTTTACTGCATAAAGAAATGCAACTGAGATTTGTACTGCTGATTCACATTCTGAAACCTTTTTATTAAACACATGTAGGACCATGGCATCTACAGACAGGGATAATTAACTCTTCCTTTTCAAGTTGGATGCTTTGTATCCCCTTTTCGTGTCTAATTGCTATTGTTACTACTTCCAGTACAATGCTGAACACAAGTGGCAAGAGTGAGGCTCCTGCCCTCATCCTCACAGAGGCCATGTTTTCACTGATGTGTGTTTAACTGTTCCAGTTTTTCACAGGTTCCAGCTTGGTCCAGCAGAGCTGCCGGCCGGTAATTCCCTCCAGGCCTCTGGTTTTGCTGTCAGGCTAAGATGCTGACCTCATAAAATGATCCTGGATGCATTCTGTCAGAGCGCTTCTTGAAAGTGTGTGTTTTCTGGTTGGTTTTTTTTTTCCAATGTGTGTGTGTGTGTGTGTGTGTGTGTGTGTGAGAGAGAGAGAGAGAGAGAGAGTGTGTGTGTGTGTGTGTGTGTGTGTGTGTGTGTTGTTAATGTAAGGTTTACTTTGATGCCCGGGCTGAATTGACAGGCACGCAAACCCGGTTTCTTTTTAGTTACTCCCCAGTCTACAAGCTGCTTGTCTGATCAGGTCCTCTACTACTCCCCGACTCCATGCCCGTGGGTATGTGTTTACAGAAATGCCTCCGTCCCCAGAGGCTATGCTTTCGGCATGTAATTCTTCACAGCAGCCCCTTGTGATGCTTTCCTTCTGGGGTACCAACTACTCTGCTTGCTTTCCTTTCTGGTTTTAATTACTTTAGAGTCTTCTCTTAGTCTGAGCTAAGATTTTGTCAATTTTTTTCATTGTAAGAAAAACCAGCCCTACATTTTGCTGGTTTACTCCAGAGCTTTCCTGCTTGCTTGATTTACACTTTCGGCCTTCCTCCACTCCTGCAGACCTTTAGCTTCTTTTCAGTTTCCTGCTAATATGGCTGTTTATGGCTATGAGCATCCTCCTTAGAATTGCCTGTGAGCTTACTGCTTCCTGTAGGCTTTGGAACGCTGTTTCCATTCCCATCTGGTTTAAGATGTTTAGTTTCCATTTTGAGTTCTTTGAGCCTCGGCTTTTTGGGGCATAATGTTGAATTTCTTTATATTTATATATTTTCCACTTTTCCCCTTGCCCCACCCTCTAGTTTCACTCCACCATAGTAACAAAAGATATGACATGATTTCTACATCTGTTAAGATTTGTTATATGATAGTATGGCTTCTCTCCTAGAAAATGATTTATGCACACAAGAAGAATGCACACCATATGGCTATTGAGTGGGACACTTTGTAGATTGTAGGCTCCAGTGGACTGGTCCACTTCAAGTCTAGCATTTCTTAGCTGCACCTCCATCCAGATGACCCATCCAAGGTGGAAAGTGAGGTGCTGAAATCCCCACTGTGTTAATAACTTTCCTATATTAGAGATTCTGACATTGGGTACATATATATTTACAAATGTTGTGTCCTCTTTATGAACTGACCCAGTGAAACTTTTCCTGTGTCTGATACTTTAAGCCATATAGTGTATAATGTATAGTGCATAGTGTATAGTTACAGTGTATAGTGTACAGTATATACTGTACAGTGTATAGAGATACTGTATAGAGTATTATGTATAGTATATAGTGTATAGAGATACTGTATAGAGTAGAATGTATAGTATATAGTATATAGTGACAGTGTATAGTGTACAATGTATAGTGATAGTGTACTCACTATACATTGCATAGATACTGTATAGAGTATAGAGTAGAATGTATAGTGTACAGTGTATAGAGATACTGTATAGAGTACAGAGTATAATGTATAGTCTAGAGTGTATCTCTATAGCCAAAGCTTACAACTACCAAACAGATTCTCCTTTCTTCTCTCAACACTGCTTAGTGTTTCCAGTGTAGTTAGGAAAAAAAAAAACTTTGATTCCAAGGTCCAGGCTTCTCAGCAAGATGAATGGAATCTTAGAATTCAAATGTGCCTATTTCTAATCTTTGTATTCAGAATGAAAATGCCAGCCACCTAACTGCTGGTCTTCTGAGGCCCCCTAGTGCTCAGGATGCACACACTTTGTCAGTCCAAGCACAATGACACTTCAGAACACCTGTAAGTTGTTAAATTAACTGCAGAATTAACTGCTAACCTATTTAAAAAGAAAAGCCCTCAGGGGCATCAATTACACAAAATGAAAAGGGTCTGGAACACTGCAAAGCCAACTTTCGGAAGGCAAAGGCCTAGAATATTCTAAACAATACTTAATAAGACTGATTTCTAAGGTTATGGTAACTGCATTTTCCCTTACTCTTCACCTCAGTTAAAGTATCAGTGCATCACAGTGGTCTCGGGTTCAATCCTCAGCTCCACCAAACAAACCAACACTGGATGTGCTATAATCCCAGTACTCAGGAGGCTGAGATGGGATGAGTTGGAGGACCAGTTTCAGATACACAGTGAGACCCCATCAAGACCCAACCTTAGTGCGGCACCACCTTACACTCCAAATATTGAAAGATGACAACACATTATGATCATGTCTTTTATTTGTTTATTCTTGTCTGTTCAGGCGTTTTTACCTGCAAGTATGTCTGTGTACACTGTGCATGCCTAGTACATGAAGAGGCCAGAAAAAGCCATCAGATCACGTGTGGCTGGAATTACAGACAGTTGTGATGTCATGTGTTATATTACAGCTTCCATGTGGGTGGCTGGGATTTCTATCCTCTTAATAATACTGGGAAGAAACCCTTCATACTCATGTGTGTGTGTGTGTGTGTGTGTGTGTGTGTGTGTGTGTGTGTGTGTGTGTGTGTCCCTTTTCTCTTATCTCCTCCTCAAGGCAGAAGAAACTTCTCAAACTTAAAGTTTAGTCAAAGGGGCACTGAGACCCTTGCTCAGGCTCTTGCTGGCTTCCTATGATGAGTTTGGGGACAATCTCAGATGCTGTCTCAAACCCTCCCTCACTGCTCTTTCCTCAGCTACCCTGAATGCTGAGATTATGAGTGCCCATCACCACGCCCGGCTAGACAAATTCTCTTCTCAGTACAACAGCCTGGCCTTCAGGATAAGGACGACAAGGTGCTCAGATGTCTGCCTGTGGGCTGGGTGGTGAGTCCAACAGAGTAAGAGAATATAGAACATCACATTCTCTGATACCAGATATAAGCTAACACTTACTCCCTGAGTCTAGCATCTGTATCTAAATTGCATGATAATTCAGAAAAGGAAAAACACAGAATCAATTTATTATCTCAACAACAAAAATTAGACAAAATTTAGAGTTATCTCTTTTAAAAGTATCATAATTCCCCTCTTCTGTGCTCCCTGTGAGAGGGAAGGGACTAGAGTACTCCCCCCAGTGTCAGTCACTGTATACGGCACAATGACAAAGCCACAGCCAATGAGAACACAATGGTGTTCTATGGCACTGGCTGTTTATTGTCTTATACATTATTTCAGGCTTTGCATCTTCAAGTGAGAACAGATTTATCTGAACATGCACAGTATGTCTTTATGTCATCCACCAAATCAAAGTTAAATCAGTGCTACATTCTAAATGAAGACTTCCATGCTATTACCAAAGTCATACAAAGCTTATTGCATTTGATATGTTAAAGCCTTTCTCTGTTTCAAAAATACATCTGAAGTTCCTCTGCAAACTGTAAGTATACTTTAGACGTATTCAAAATCGTATCATAAAGCTGCATAGAACTCATGGCAACTTGTGAATAAATATCTGCGTTGGGATTGGCTTGTAGATAATTTTATTATAGTAAAGTTGTGTTTTTTAAACCGGACATCTGACACATGCACGTACACACACACACACACACACACACACACACACACACACACACAAAGGTGACTGGAAAATGAAAGCACAACTAACAATCTGCCTTTAATGCATGCTCACAAATATGTTCACTACCACTGACTGTGGGCCCAGAACACACACCCCAGTGAAAGCAGTTCACTGGGTTCTATACATTTCCCATAACCGCTCATCAGGAACATGTACATAAGATGACACTACCTTCACTGAATACTCGGGCTAATTTTCGGGATGTGGTTTTTTTTGTTTTGTTTTTAATTGTCTTGAAGCTACATATTAGTATGGATCTTTGGTGTGAGAAAAATAATTCATTGGTAAACATAATATTTTTTAAAATACACACAAACATGATAACTCTGTATTTTCATGTTCAAAACACATAACAAAGCAGTGTAGGATGATTCCTAACTGGCTATCAAACAAGGAGAGCACAGAAATCACGGGGTAGGACAGGCTTGTGTTAACCTACAATAGCAGCAGTGTGAAGCTGGGGGCATATACAATGTCTATGACCCTCCATCTTCCTGTCTGGAATTTTTAAGGATACCTAGGTGCTGTGCCTCACACACCTGTAACCAAATGCTCAGGAGGTGGATTAGGAGGCAGAAAAAGGAGAATCAGGAGTTGAAGGCAGAATTGTCTACAAAGCAAGTTGGAGGTCAGCCTGGGGCCCTTAGAAAGGCAGGGGGTGGGGCAGAAAGGAAAAAAAGGAATTTACACAGCATCTTCTTAGTGTTCTGAACAGTAAGAGGAAAAACATAATATAGGACCACAACACATAATAAATGTACAAGTTACAGTGGTCTAGTCAGTTTTGCCACTGGTTCTAACAGATGAAGGTCACCATGGATTTCTGACATTTTAAACACTGACTTTTAAAGACTGGATAATGTCATGCTGAGTTTCTTATCAACTTACCAAGACGGGAGTACAAACCCTGACTGATCCAAGCTAATATGGCAAGAGTTATCAGATCCCCAAAACTAGCAGCGATGGGCGTGGCCACGTTGTCAGGGTTTATGCCTGTCTTCTTCGAGCCAACAATAACTCCAACCATTATTATTCCTAGGAGAGAGAACATTCCTTACTTTTGATGCAGAAAATCCATTTCCCAAACACAGAAATACACAGCCTGGAGAAACAGCAAGCCAGTTCTGTTAAAATATTCTACTGTAACCAACCTCCTTGGCAAAATGCCCTTCAGCAAACTATAAGAGAGCCCAGGACTTATCATCCTCACTGTTGCCATTTACTGTAAAATTACATTATAACTAAAATTTTGAATTTAATGAGGCATATGCTTTAAGTATAATACATATATGTCAAACTACAGATTTTCATTTTAACCTTTTAAGAATGAAAACACTGAAAAAAGGAATCCTATTTATACGTACAGAAACACACAAATATACTGATATATGGTAACTAAAAATGCTCCATCTGACTGTCTACAGTCAAGTGTTAGAGCAGGACATGATTAAATTTTGAAAACTAGAGTTCAGAAGAGGAGACACTTATAAAAGTTACTTTTGGGAGAGGGCATGTTCAGGGGTTAAGAGCATTTGTTCTTGCAGGGGACATACATTCGATTCTCAACACCCACCTGACACTGTGGTACACATACATGCAAGCAAAATGTACATTCATATACATCAAATAAAATAAAAACCAAAAACATTAAGAAAAAGGGAAGGAAATGGCGAGGAATGTCTAAAAAATGCTACTCTTTGAAGGCTGGATGGTTCAATTATTAAGGGCACACTGGCTGCTCTTGTACCCACATGGTGACTCATGTTGGGGGGATATGCCTTCTTCTAGCCTCCAAGAGCACCAAGCATGCACATGTTGCACATATATACATGTAGGCAAAACATTTATACATATAAATTAAAAATAAGGGGCTGGAGAGATGGCTCAGAGGTTAAGAGCACTGACTGTTCTTCCAGAGGTCCTGAGTTCAATTCCCAGCATCCACATGGTGGCTCACAACCATCTATAATGACATTTGATACCCTCTTCTGTATACTGTATACATAATAAATAAATAAATCTTAAAAAAAATAAATAAAGAAGAAAGGTATGGCTGGGCAGTGGTAGTGGTGGTGCATGTTTCTAATCCCAGCACTCAGGAGGCAGAGGCAAGCAGATCCCCGAGTTCAAGGCCAGCCTGGTCTACAGAGTTATTTCCAGGACAGTCAGGGCTACACAAAGAAACCTTGTCTTGAAAAACCAAGTAAATAGTAACATAAAAAAAATCTGAACTAAGATTATTTAAAGTTTATGTGGACATTTCTGTTCATTTCATCATAAACAAATACTTTAAAAGTCACTATCCTGGAGGCAGATGCAGAGACCCACAGCCAAACATCTGGCAGAGTTTAGGAATCCTGCAGGGGAGGAGAAAGGAGTGTAGGAGCCTGAGGGGTCAAGGACAATATGTGAAGGCTCACACAATCAACTAATCTGGTCTCATAGGGGCTCACAGAGACTGAACCGACAACCAGGCACAACCATGGAGCCTGCCCAAGACTGGGATAGGTCCTAGACATACTACGCCTGAGTAGCTTGCCCTCTTCTGTGAACAGGGACTGTCCCTGACTCTTTTACTGACTTCTGGGATCCTACTCTTCATGTTGGGTTTCCTTGCCCAGACTTAATACATGGGGAGATGCTTAGTCTTACTGCAACTTGCTGTGCCGTGTTTTACTGATCTTCATAGGAAGATGGACAAGGAGGAGATTGGGGAATGGGGAAGCACTGGGGGGGGATTATAGGGTGAGGAAGGCTATAGCTGGGATGGAAAATAAATAGATTAATTTTAAAAGAAAGAAAAAAGAAAAGAGAAGTCACCACTCTGGGAAATCAATTCTTTTATTAGAAAGTCAGAAAGTGCCAAGCAGACTTTCCAAATTCACTTACCCTGCAGAAGAGATGCGATGAAGGCCGTTGCCACACTGCTAGAGCACAGAAGTATGGAATGGCTGAGGTAATACTTCCCTTCTGGAATCCAGCCCAAGATGATCGCTGCTACAGCTGCTAAAAAACCAACCACTGTAGCCTGGACCTAAAATCGGTTTTTGTAAAATTCAGATCAGTAATTTTTAAAACATTAAAACTTCATTAGTAACCATTACAGACAAGATAGTCAGAAGTGCTATGTATGGTAACTGAACTGCCTTCATTTTAAAGAAGCTCCTGAATTTTAGGGTTTTTTTTTTTATTTATTTTTATTTTCTGTGAATTGGTGTTTTGCCTGCATGTATAACTGTGTCAGATCTTGGAATTATAGACAGTTGTTAGCTGCCAGATGGATGCTGGAAATTAAACTAAGGTCCTCTGGAAGAACAGTCAGTGCTCTTAATCACTGAGCTATCTCTCCACTTAAGACAGAAGGCTCTCACCTTACCCTGAACTATGTCAACAGGTGTGGTGAGGGACAACATTGTTTTTGTTTTGTTGAGACAGTCTCACTAAGTAGGCCTAGAAATAACTATGTAGACCAGGATAACCCCAAGCTAATAGATCTGCCCGCCTCTGCCCCCTGGAGCTGAAGCTGCAGACCTAGTGAGCTGCCTGATGTGGGTGCTGAGAAGTTCTCTAGAACAGCACATGCTCCTAACTGCTGGACCAGCTCTCCAGGCCCTCCAGGTCTATCCACACTCCACATGCATCTTCTCCTTCACAAGCATGCTGGTGAAGCTTCAGGGAAAAAGTTACCTCCCTCCTAACCCAACCCACAGCCGCCACCTTCTCCTTTCCTGATCTGTGGCAACCACTCCAACCAAGCACTGCCTCTCTGGCGGGCACCTGCTGTGTCACAGTGGATCTGCCCAAGTTTCCTGTTTATCACATCCTTCCTTGGGGGAGGAAGCTAAAGAGGCATTACATTTTGGCAACTAGGATGAGCAAATTCCTGGCCATCTCTGGCAACCATCCTAACCAACAGTTGCAGGAAAAAAGGTAGCAAGCTAGGGTGGAGATTACAGGAATACAGAATGTCCAAGGCTGAGGTAGGGACTGTATACATCACTCATGACAGTCATGGCTTCAGAGTGTTCAGTGTTGAAATCAAGAGATTTTCAATTTCTTGATTTGTTATAGTACTCTATTGATTTATAAATATTTGGAAGGTCTTGGTTCTGTTTTGTTATCGTTACTGGGGACAAACTTCTTGCAAGTTGGGCAAGCACTCTCCCACTGACATACATCCCTCCCCAACCCTGTTTGCGTTTTACCATCCAGTTCCTACACAGCCAAGCTGAAAGGCTCTTAGACTTTCCTAACAGAACAGACTAAAAAGACAAGACCGAGCCCGAACACCTATGTAGATTAGTAAAGCCTCTGCAGCTGTCTGTCGGAGGTCAGTTTAGGGCTCGGATACCCTTAGTTCCAATCCTACAAACTCAGAAGCAAATTCACAGGCATGGAAAGGGCTTTATTTCAGGAACTCTTTCATCCTTGAAATGCAATGCATGAGATTATCTTCCCTCAGCCATGTTCTCAATCTAACGGCCTAGCTGAGCTAACATTAAAATGAGTACATATTCCTGCTGCTCACACTAGCTGAAGAGTTACTCATGACAGCTGAAGCCAGTTCTTATGGGTTAGGGGAGAAGAGAGAAAGAGGCAGAAGAGACCTTTAGAGTAGAACAGCCAATGATGACACGTAATTCCTGGGTCATTACACATTACATATGTAGTTGTAATAAACTGAACGGATCTATTAATATTAACAATGACAATATTAACTAAGGAAAATCAACATGAACAAATGGATGTCCACAATATCCAGAAAAGAGCTCACATGCTTAGAAACAGTAAAGGAGGAAGCTTCGGTACTGTGTTACTGCAGACCTGGGAAGATTAATTTGAACCCAGAAGTTTGAGATCAGACTGAGAAACACAGTGATCTCACCTCAAAAACCCAAAGCAAAAACTAACACAAACATCAGGGCATGGTGGCATGCCTTAGAAACTGAAGCAGAAGGATTCTGTCTGAGTTTAAGGCCAGCCTCAGCAACACTGGAAGTCTATCTCAAAAACATAAAGATGGGGCTAGAGATGGGGTCAACTGATGTGCTCCCAGAGGACACACAGGTTCTGATTCAGTGGTGATCACCACATGAACCAGGACTGTGATGCATGGCTGCAAGCCCAGCACTCGGGAGGCAGGAGAATTAGAAGCCCAGGGTCCATCCTCACCTATATAAAAAGTTTAAGGCCAGCCTGGGATACATAAGATCCTGTGTCTGTGCCCCACCCCCCAAAAAATTACAGTCATAAGAGTAGATAAACAGCACAGCCCATGAGGTGGTTTAAATGAGAATGTTCTCCAGAGGCTCATATGTTGGAGTTCTTAGTCATCAGTGGAACTGTTTTGGAAGGATTGGGAGGCGTGGCCTTGTTGTCAGGCGGTCTGTCACTGGGAGAGGATGCTAAGGTCTCAAAAGCCCTTGCCAGACCTAGTCTCTGTCTGCCTGCTGCTCACAGATCAGTATTTAAAGCTCTCAGAAACTGCTAAAGTGCCATACCTGTCTGCCTCCATTCATGATAATCATGTACTAACCTGCTAAAAGTGTAGCAAGCCCCCAATTAAATGTTCCTTTTATAAGAGTTGCCTTGGTCATGGTGTCTCTGCAGCGGTAGAACAGTAGTAACTAAGAGAGTACTAAACAATGAATTCTTGAACAGCTGTATAACTATTAATACAAAAGCTGGCTCTATTGCAGCTATGGTATACTTGCATGTTTTTAGTACTTGTATACTTTTTTTTTTTTTTTTTTTTTTTAAAAACTTTATTTATTTATTATTTATTTGCCTTGGTGTTTGCCTAGAACTGGAACTACAGACAGTTGTGAGCTGCCATGTGGGTGCTGGGAATCGAACCCGGGTCCTCTGGAAGAGCAGAGGGTGGTCCTAACCGCTGAGCCATCTCTCCAGCCCACTTGTATACTTTTTTACATTTGGAAGAAGCTGATCAGTTTCTGGAAATAGAATAATTTCAGAGGCCAAGGGCATCAACTGGTTCCATCACCTTTTCAGGGTTCAGGGTACTGTTATTGTTTTGATGTCTCATGAAACAAATGATAAATTTCACACTCAAGATCTATAAACAAATGTGTCACTTACCTGCTTTAAAGCCAAGTTGCCAATGATTAGATTCCACTTTTCAATGGGTGAGTCCATTTTCCCAACATTAACCTGTTAAGGAGGATATCAGCATCACTTTTCTCCGCTCTATTTAAACAAAAGCTGAGTCTTCAAGCACAAACACACCTTTAGTAAATCTGCTATGTGTTCAGGTGGGAGTGGCCCACATCATTAATCCCAGCACTCAGGAGGCAGAGGCAGATGGATCTCTATAAATTCAAGCCAGCCTGGTCTACAGAGCAAGTTTCAGGACAGCCAGGGCTATACAGAAAAACCTCTCAAAAAACAAAAACAGAACAAAACAAGAGACTATACTAATAATATAAATATTTGTCCCGCCTATGGATTTAATAAAAAGCTGATTAGCCAAAGGCAAACAACAAGTATGGGTGAGGCTACCAGGCTAAAAAAAACCTCAAAAACATCTCAAAACAGATACAGATGCCAGACAGACGCCAAAGACAGCTACCAGAGAGCCACCAGAGAGAGCCGCCACAGACTCTACAAAAAGACGGCAATGGATACACACACAAAAAAAGCTAAAATGCTACTATAAAAAAAAAAAGGTACTGAACTGCGAGACTAAACAAAATGAGTTAAGTTCAAATAAAAAAATAACAAATTATATGCCTATACCCTAAGTCAATCAACATTAAAGTAATATAAGCCTAAGTATAATTATTTAAGACAAAGCAAAGCCAAAAGTAAAACTAAACCTTTAATTCAGGCCCAAAATGTCCAGGCCAAAACCTTTTACAAAACAAGTCTGGGGTGTGCAGCTTGTATTAGAACAATTCAGAACTCAGCACCAGTCTGCTATCTGGTTTGGCAACAATAGTCATCCATCTACTAGCAGATGTTATTACATCGCCAATTATCATCCTCACATGCCAAACTTGATATAATGAGGCCCAACAGAAACAATGCTATAATTTTGAGCTGTTAGTACATAATTCCATAGCATAAAACTGTCATAATCCAAAGTTGCTAGCCAAAGAGCAAGATATAAACAAATCGCTCATGTGTATATAATCTGTATTTGAATCATGAGTACAATTATAGCAATAAAAATTCATTCAGTTCACAGATTTTTATTGTATACTTCCAGTTATCAAAATATATTATATATCTTTCTGGTAAATAGAAGAACACTTTCCTAAATAAGGTTAGTATTCACATATTCTACTGTTCTGCAATCACACACACATAAACAGTATGTGAATGCTTACACTCACAGACATACACTAAGTATTATAAAGCATACATAAGGCCCTGGGCTCAATATCCAGCACCACAGAAACACATTAAATCATTATTTACAGAAGTTTTAGCCATGGACAGACTAGTGTCTCAGTTCCAACAGACTAGCAGGCTAAATGTCACATCAAGATGCCATTTACTCAATCTAGAAACCATCTTTTTATTCTACAATCTCCTTCTGGACTTTAGCACCAAAGTATCCAGCTAAGGCAAATATTGAAGTTTTTTGGTGCCTTAGAATAATTACTCAGCCTTTATAGATTTATTTACTAAAACTGACAATAATTACTGATTCAATCATGTTCGTAGCTCTAACAATCTAGAGCTCTACTCAAGATACCAATATTTAAAAAGGAATCCTCAGGTTTACAGCTGAAGAGCCAGGCAAAGATCAGTGTGCATTTTCAGTCTCACTAAAAAGATGCTGGTATCCAGAGTTAGCTGTCTAAGGTGAGCCCATCAGAAAAGCATTAGACAGAACTCGCAGAACTCGTCCACAGCTGTTAATAGGTAGCAGAGGCACACAGCTATTAGGGGCTTCATGAGATCGAGGATGGCAGGGTGACAGCAAGAGATACAGGCCTGGGGAACCGGAAGTAGATTCACTTGGTACCATTACTATCCACCTCTTCCAAGGTGGGAGCTACATTCCACAAATTCCTGTGCATACAGCAATACAGCATCCAGTATGGCATGGCAGGGATGACCTAAAACTGGGAAAGTACAAGAGAAAGGGGAGGCCGTGATCTTTGGAAAGCAGTCAGAAATAGTGGGTATCCAGACATCATACCCTTGCTGAGTTCACATGGCTCTCCCAGTGCTTAGGCTGTTTCTCTGGTTATTCCACCAGCAACCTTCCCATTACCCCAAGTCCATAAAGTACACATGGCTGATGAGGTCATGGATCTTAGAGAGAAGCCAACTTCTGGCCCTTTCCTAAGCCAGTATAATCCCTAACTGTACTTAGTAACCTTTATATCCACAGAGAAGTGTAGACCTTGGCACTCATCAAGGAAGAGTCTTCTACAGCAGACACCACTACACAAAATCACACAACTGTTCAAGATGCAGAGGAGACCTGGCTGTAGGATACCCAGGTGTCATGGATACATCTGCAACACAAGTGACATCTAAAGGCTCAGGGACCATCTGAGGGGAGGTGAAAAGATTATAAGAACCAGAGGAACAAAGTGTCTGCTGTGAGATGCTGTCTTCTATCTACAGCAAGAAAGTTACACCATGAAATCTCAACAGCATAGCTGCCTAAACAAGACCTAACCAACAACACCACCAGCTGCTACCCCAATATAGACAGGGAGTCTCATGGGGAATCTCTAGAGGGAGAGACGCAAGCAAGGAACAGTTGCTAAGAGAAGACAAACTAGTCTTTCCCAGGGATGAATCTCCTCATTGGCTATTCAGTACTAAAGGGTCAGCCCTAAAAACATGTGCATCCAAGCAACACTGAAGGACTCTCTTAGTTGTATTGGTTTGTTAGTTTGTTTGTTTATATGTTTATGTGAAAACAAGGGCTCAGGAACAGGACTCACGGGTGCTGGAGAGACTCACAGGCTCAGTGGTTGGGCATGCTGGCTGTTTTTCCAGAGGACTGGGGTTCAATTCCTAGCACCCAATGGCAGCTCAAGACTGTCTGTAACTCCAGTTCCAGGTGTTCTGACACCCTCACACAGACATACATACAGGCAAAACACCAATGCATATTTTTTTTTTAAAAAAAAAAAAAGAGAAAAACATGAATTTGGGAGAAAGTATAGATAGGGCAGACATGAGAGGGATAGAAGTAAAAAAAAAAATATTTTAATTAAGTATTTTTAAGTCCTTAAGTTATGAAAAAGAGCAAAGAAAAAGAAAGGACAACAAGTGGGAAGAAAAGCAATAAGAGCTGTGAGAAAATAGCAACAGGAAGTCTAGAGAAGGGTGAGGTTCTGGAGTGTTCCTAAGAAGTCACCAGCATAGTTACTTTACCAGTCAATAATCTAAGGGTGCGCAAACTTGGCCCCACACATGTGAGATCAGCTTCTCTAGGTAAGACTTGCATCCCAGCTCAGGTCCACCAGCCAGTGACTACTCTCCAATCTCCGGTCATTCTCTGGCAATTAGTTCTAGACTCCAACAACTTCACCACATCCTCTATTGCCACCACAGTCCAAATCAACACCACCTTTAGCCTACATTACAGCAACTGACTGGATACTTGCTTTAGCCCTTTGGCCATCCATGTGTGTGGGATAATGCTCTTGTACACTGTAAAGATTCATCACTAGTACTGGTTTAATAAAACGGTGATTGGCCAGTAACAAAGAAAGAAATATAGGCAGAATGACCAGACTCGAATGCTGGGAAGAAGAAAGGTAGAGAAGCAGTCATCAGCCAGAGGTGGAGGAAGCAAAATGAGAATGCTGAACTGAGAAAAGATAACAAGCCATGTGGCTAAACATAGATAGGAATTAGGGGTTAATTTAAGCATAAGGGCTAGATAATAATAAGCCTGAGCTACTGCCCCAGCTTTTACTATAATATGAAGCCTCCAAGTCAATTATTTGGGAAGTAGCTGCTGAGTATTTGGGAGTTGTTGGTAGGACAGAAACTTCTGACTACACCTATGTTTCAACCTAACCATCAAAACAATCTGATAAAGACTGTCTATTAATTAGGTCACATCACTCCTCTGTTCAGAACATGCCAATGGAACTCCAACTCACAAAGCAGCCCAAGTCCTTGCACAGGCCACAAGACCTTTGTCAGCTGGCCCCTGGCTAGTTTTCCAACCTTGTGCTCTAGGATTTCCCTTCTCTCACTTGGCCCCAATCCTAGGGATTTCCAGTGTTGTATGTTAGGCCTCTTAAATCTTAATGTACTTTGTACAAACCTTTGGAGAGCTTATTCAACTTTTTTTAGGTTTATTTTATGTGAGTTGTTTTGCTCCAAGTATATTTGTGCACCATGTGGACGTGCTCAAAGAGTCAGAGGAGACCGCCGTGTTCCCCTGAAACTGGAGTTCCAAACAGTGGGAATTACTATGGGGGTCCTGGGAACTAAACTCAGATCCTCTGCAAGGGTAGCAAATGTGTGCAACCACTGAGCTACCTCCAGCCCTAGAGAGTCCATCTTAAAACGTTACTGTATTAGCTATTGGTTCAGTGGTTTTGGAATAGTTCCAAAACTTACATTTATAACAGGCTGCTGGTGCTGACAGATAGATAGATGTCTGTGAGTTTAAGGGTATCCTGGTCTACACAGTGAGCTCCAGGGCAGCCAGGGCAATACAGAGACCCTGCCTAAAAAACAAACCAAAACAACAAAGGCCTATCTAGACTGCTTACAAAGAGTTCACATTGGGGCTGGAGAGACGCCTCAGCAGTTAAGAGCACTTGCTGCTTCTGCAGAGAAAGCATGTCCAATTCCTAGCACCTATATGGCTGCTCACAGCCATCTATAGCTGCAGCTCCAAGGAATCTGATGCCCTCTTCTGGCGTCTAGGAGCACTAGGCACACACACACACACACATACACACACACACACACACACACACACACACACACACACACACACACGGTGCACATGTATACCTTTAAGCAAAATATTTATACACGGTATTTTAAATTTTAAAAAGCCCGCTGACATTATTACACCGATTAAATGAGATTTGCAGAATGGTTTTCTCCTCCCAGATCCTGATGAGACTGACTCGCTGCCCTCTCAGAGGGATGCGCTGTATATAGATCAAAAGTCTCTGTAGAAGTGACCTGCAGCTGCCCTCTTCACCATATGACCTGCCTTTATTGATGCCTGAAATGATCTGTTACGGGAATCTTTGGAATAAGCACATCAGCACCAATGAGAGTAGAAGACAGGAGATGTCACTGGTGGACAGAAGCCAGGGCAGTTTCTGAAAGGCTCTGATCCCAGGTCCTGTCTGCATTCTCATTTTATACACCAAAACCGTAAGGTGGGTTGGGCAAGTAAGATTTTATAGCAGCACACATGGTGGTCAGAAGATTGTTAAGAGCACTGAGTCATTGTTTTAGGCAGTTTTTTCCCAGGTCACAAGTGAAGTCATGCTTGGCAAACAGGCTGTGCTTTAAGTAAACCACTAGATGAATCAGTATCTAATATGCCTGTTGTGCCTTGTTTTGACTTCAGAGTTATGTCAATTTTACATCTGAACTGTCATTCACTTGTATTCATTGTCATGCCAGGTGGGTGGCCTGACACTTGGGAGGCAGGGCCAGGAAGATCTCTGAGTTTAAAACCAGGGCTACAGAGTGACATCCTAGCAAAAACAAAACAGAAAACAAAAGAGAGAAGAGGATATTCATATTTATTTATCATTTATAAGTGTTTGCCTCCTGTATGCATACCACATGCTTGGTGCCTGAAGGCCAAAAGAGGGCACTGGATCTCCTGGAACTGAAGTTACCAATAACTGTGCCATGTGGTGAGAACTGAAACCCAGTCCCATGTAAGCAAGTGCTCTTAACCTCTCAGCCCTTTCTCCAGCTTCTATCACACTTGTATAATGACAGACTATTAGAAAGTTGTTATATATCCAATAACATGATAAGTCAAACTCTAAGGCTATATAACATAAAGGGTATAGACTTGTGCGCATTGGCACACACCTTTAATCCCAGCACTTAGGAGGCAGAGTCAGGACTCAGGACCAGCCTGGTCTACATAGCAAATTTAAGAACCTATCTGAAAAAAAAAAGAGCATATAGCTAATAAAGTATGTAATATGAATTCACTATACTATAATCAGTCAGATTATAGAAATGAGTATATAGGATTCCAGCTCTTTTTTCAACTATACCAACCACATGCCCACATACACACTCAGAATCTACCTACCCCATGCATCCATCGTACACTAATAAGAACTGCTTGTGTGGCCTAGCATCAAAGGAGACCAACATATTGCTGCTTCCGGTGATAGGGAAAGCAAGTCTATATTCTCAGGTGAGAGAACCCCAAGAATTTTCAGAACACCATGAGTGCCAAAACTATTTAGCATATCTCTGAGGTCTGGAAACTTACCAGAGAGAGAACACACCCACTTATCACACTTCTAAGGGGAGAAGACTAAGTAACACACACGCTAGGAAGGAGGAAAAACTCACCGCGGTGGACAATCGCGAAGCCAATGTCATTTCCAGGTTCCCTTTGAGACCAAGAAGTGCAGGGACTAAGATAAAAACTTCCGTCACGTTCTTGAACACCTCCCAGTGCTGTGAAACACGAGAAAACAGGCTCTCTTCAGAACAGAGGCATTTAGAGACCCCGGGGTCTTCTCCGCAGCTTCGCTTCTCTTCTTTGTGGTTGCTGCCACTGCTATTGAGGTTAGCCTGAAACTCAGTATGCAGACCAGGCTGGCCGCAGACTCAGAGAGCTGCCTGCTTTAAGGCATGTGTCACCTTGTCTGGCTTTGCTTCCGTGTTCTAAAGTTCAGCACAGGTTGTCTAAATAGTGAATATGTACCCTTCTGAGATCAGGATGAGTGACGTTAGAAGATTCGGTTGGTGCTGGCTCAGTATCTGACATCACTACATCCCATTCTACAGCTAATACAAAGAACTACAAATAACCCTGAGGCTTCCAAGAATCACTGTGTCATACTTTTTTTTTTCTTTTATTGGTAGT
Source organism: Sigmodon hispidus (assembly GCA_004025045.1). Classification (NCBI taxonomy): domain Eukaryota; kingdom Metazoa; phylum Chordata; class Mammalia; order Rodentia; family Cricetidae; genus Sigmodon; species Sigmodon hispidus. The sequence goes on from PVIH01005588.1 coordinate 53,615, forward strand.
ACTAAAGATGGCGAGTCCACAGCCTATCACACAGTAGGTAAGCATTCTACCACTGAGTCACAAACCAGCCCTTGAGTTTTTAAGGCAGCTCAGGTTGGCTATTAACTCACTATTATAGTCTACCTCAGCCTCAAACTTGTGGTCTTATGCCTCTGCACCTCAAACACTGTACAGCAGGCTTGTACCACTGTTCCCAGTTACTTTATCATGTCCTGGTGACAGAGTCCATGTAGCTCACAGGACTTGGTTGATTGGGATTGCAGATTATGATTACTCAGATTTGCACCTAACAGTCAGGATACTCAGGCTTTTCGGAAACATGTTAGAATACACCCAATAGATAGGTGTCTTCAACCACTTCAAAGACTGAGAGAATATGGCATTCAAGATTTTGTTATCTCGAATTTGGCCTTGAGAGACATGACAACTCCTGGCATCACCATTCCTTTCTCAAGGTGGTGTTGAGCATCACAGACATCTTGCAAAGAGATTGTCTTGTTTGGCGAATAATGGCCTGAGGTGCAAAGGACGGCACTTGCCCTGACTGCTGTCAGCGTGCTCTCTGTCCGATATGGACGAGCAGGATGAAGGATAGAGACTGCCAAAGCCTGCCTAGACAGGATAAGATGGTCCTACCAAAAAATACCCTGCTTCTATCACAGGACTGAGTGGTCTGGAATTGAGTCTGGGTTCCAGCATTACTTAGAACAATTTTACAAGAAAATGATACCATTGCTATTAAGTTAACAGATGAGGAGACAAAAATTCCAAGAGGTACAGTGAAATTCCCAAGGTCAAAAAAAAAAAAAAAGAAGAAGAAGAAGAAAAAGAGAAAGAGAGGGAAGAAAAAGAAAGAAAGAAAACCCATTGAGAGTTAACATGTGAAGCAAAGTAGTCCCATGTTCTGGTCCTCGCTTTAAGGTGAGAAGCTGGGGTGGTATAACACAGGATCAGAAAACCACACCGAACTGGAAATGAGGTCTTTAACACAAGGAGCCACTCTGTAGCTCCAGCTGCCCTGACTCCCTATATAATGGACGAGGCTACTCTCAAACTCTTGATGCTCCTGACTCAGTTTTTCCTGGTGCTTCGATTACTGGCATGTACCACCATGTCAGGTAAAATAAAATTCACGTCTCTATTCACGGACCTATCACTGTTGGTTCTGAGATCCTGGAGGAGTCAGACTATCTCTCAGATGTCACCATCTCCATCTATGAAATGAAGGTTGCAATAAACGTCCTCAGAAAAACACCATAGAGTTAGAGATACAAAACTGCTCTCTAAATACTTAATAACACAAAGAGGTATTTTATAAATGCAATTAAAGTAGGATTATACCAGTAGGAGACTGTATGAACTGGTATATCGATGCATGCCAGAAAAAAACAGAGCTTTGTCACTGATAACAAGACAGGTTAAGAAAAGCAGAAGGGATCTGACATCCTCATACCAATGCACATAAAATAAAATGTTTTTAAAAAAGAAAGAAAAGCAAAAATGAAATCCATCAGATAAGCAGAAAACAAGGACCCTCCTCCCTTTAAAGTCACTCTGGAGTTTGCTATAAATAAAAAGAGCCAGGACTTAAAGAGGGTCAGATATCAGATCCATCTGTCTCAGAATCCTGGTGGGAAATCCATCTGGGGTTCAAGGCAACTAAGGATGTATAAGAAGCACTGCCTAAGTGGGTACCTGTCAGCAAGCCCAACTACCCAAGTTCTACCCCAGAACCACAGAGAAGGGGAAACCACTCTGTTAAACTGTCCTCTGACCAACACATAAACCACACACACACACTCACACACACACACACACACACACACACACACACACACGTGCACACACATGCACAATAAGTACAAATGTAAAACCATGTTCTAACCACCAGAAGCAGGCTGGGGCATGGCTCAGGAACTGATGACTTGCCTGACATTTAAGAGGCTGGGGGCCCTATCTCCAGCACCACACACAAATGGAGGCAGGAGCGGAGGAGGAGGAGGAGGAGGAGGAGGAGGAGGAGGAGGAGGGTGAAGATAGAAAAGAGGCGCAACCTGAGTGTGGAGATGGAGAACAGAAGTCAGTCCTTACTTTACATTCTTTGAACTCATTTTAATAAGCATTTGGAACATTTTATTTTAAAATAAAATTTGGAACTTTTCATTTTAAAATATAATATTTCAACATACTGCTTGTTTACTGGGTTTTTCTTTTACTAGGTTTATTTTGGGTGTTTGTAATAAAGAGGCACTTTATTGGAATGTGGGTTCAATCCACAGCATGAAAAAAAAGACAGACTTTTTTTTTTTTAATGTCTAAAAGAGAACAGCGTTCTTAAGAGATTCACTTCACAGAGGAATAAATAACACCTGACCTAACACTTGAACCTGGGGTGTACTCTAGTCCAGCACTGCAAAGATAAATGTTTGAGGCATGCATCCTATGTCAAGCAGACCCGATGTGGGCACACAGCTGTAATCCTCAGGGGGGGGGAAGGGTTAGGCGGAGAGACTGCAAGTCCAAAGCCAGTCAGAGCCAGACAGTGGGCCTCTATTGAAGAGAGAGGTCATGAAGGAAGAAAGGAAAAGAGAGAGAAGAGAGAAGGGGGGGGAAGAGAAGGAAGGGGTTGGAGTGAGTAAAGCATAAGGACCCAGATTCAATCCTCAGAACCTATGTTTAAGAAACAGAAAGCCCATCAGGAGTGATAGCAGCCACCTCTAATCCCACACCTGGGAGGCAGGTGGATCTCCATCAGTTCAAGGCCAGCCTGGTCCACATAGTGAGTTCCAGGATAGCCATAGGGATGTGTAAATTCTTGTTTCAAATAAACTAATCAGTTGATTAATTAAAAAAAACACAGAAAGCCAAGCACAATGGCACAGACATAATCCCAATGCTGAGGAAGGCAGAGACAGGCCCGACCTAGGGCTTCACTGGCTACGAGCTGAGTCAGTGACTTCAGGTAGATGTGAGACCCTTCCTCACCAAACAAGGTGGAAAGCAGCTAAGGAAGACACCCAAGGTTGGCCTCTGGCACACAAGAACACACACACAGACATACACACGCAGAGACATACACCCAGAGACACATAGAGAGACATACACCCAGACACACACACACACACACACACACACACACACACACACACACACACACACACAGTGAAATTAAAGATAAAAACTCACCTGTACTATGTCCAAAACCATACCGGCAGAAACTGTTCCAAACCCAGCCAGCAGGAACGGCACGAGTATCTGCAGAGCCATGATGCCACTGGACTCCTTGGGTAGCTTCTGGTTTGTTTCCACAATAACATCGTCACCCTCGCTGGACAGATCTTCGTCCTGTAACATGGCAGTGGTTTCTGACGCCTCCCTTCCATCGCAATAGCTATAACTGGCATAGTTGTCATACTTGGGGCTGCAGCTGCCTGGGGAATGCCCGCCGCTGCCGTGGAAGGCCTGCTCCGAGAACTCGTGGTAGTCCAGATGTGACTCTGATCTCTTGCTGAAGGTCTGCGCTGAACCTGTCAGTCCATCCTGCCAGATGCCATTTGCTTTTTTATGTCTGTCTTCCTGGTTCTTCTGGTAAATGACTGGCACCATGCTTAAAAGTAAGTTTAAAAACTTATCAGATTGAATTGTGTTTAAGTTTAAAGTCCAATCTACAAAACCTCCTCCACTGTCTGGACTGACACTTGTCTTGCAAGTGACAGATCTTCCTTTACTGTGAGTCATATTGTCATCACAAAAAGCCCTGAATCCTTCAGACTCACTCTTCGGGAAGCATCACAGAACCAGAGCCACACCAGAACGTGCCAAAATTAAGCCATTGACTTTGCTGTGTCGAAAATGTTTCTACTAGTAAAAAAACATTCGGAAGCTCCAAAGAGGAATTCAATCTGCAAACAAAAAGAAATTAAAAACTTCAATTAATTAATATATGAAAATTACGTTGATTTTCATACAAGTACAAGAGCCATACTCTATTCTATGAGTTGGATCAGATCTATTTTGTGAGATACTAGTAGTTTTTTTTTAATAAAAAATAAAGTGCAGAAGCAGGGTATGGTGGTGCACACCTTTAATACTAGCATTCAGGAGGGAGAGGTAAGCAGGTCTCTGAGACTGAAGCCAGCTTGGTCTACATGAGTTCCAAGCCAGCCAGGACTGCACGGTGAGATCCTGCCTCAAAAACAAAACAAACAAAATGCAGAAACATTTTGAAATCTATCTTAGATAAAAATATCTTTATTTTTGTCTACTTCCTGTAACTGAAGCCCGTAAGAGGCTTTCCACTGCCTCTGAAGTTCTATAGAGGGTACATTTAAGAAAGGAAGTAATGGCATCTGCTGGACATGGTAGTACACTCCTGTGGTAGTAGCACTCAGGAGGCCAGCGTAGAGAACTGTTAAGAGATAGAGGCTAGCCTAGGCTACACAGTGAGACCCTCTTCTAACAAAACCAACAAGAGAAGAAGCAGTGTCTCACAGGAGAGGACTCAAAATTAAAAGTTTCTGAGTTTCGACACCAAAATAAATAAATACACTGCCTCAGCCACTTATATGTGTCAATATAAAAGACACAATAAAGTACCGTTACACTGTGTAAATACTAATATGCCACATTCCTTTACTTATAGATTATATTTTTCATTAGACTATGAAGAGACAAAGATAACATTTTATAGGCATCATAAATACAGAATGACACACTTATTCCACAAATAAAATAAGGTTAGAGTCATATATCACTCTCACACTCCCCCGCCAAAAAAAAATCATTAAATTGATTTAAAAATATTCCTTTAATTATTTAGGAAATAACTCAAAAGAATGATGACAAATAAATGATGGTAAATAAGCCAATCAAAACCACGCTGGTAACGCCTTCCCATGCCCCTCAAGTCTGCTGAGGTCTAGAGTCCCTAAGTAGGTCTCTGACTGGCTGGCTAGCAACTGGGGTCTCAAAGGACAAACACAGAGAGCCACTGTAGCTGATCATCAATGGCACTGAACTGCAAGGCCACAGATGCCTGCCAAGGCAGCACCTAGCTCACAGTCACATTGTGGCCATATCAATCACAAAGGGTCTAGAGGTCTCAGAAGTTTCTCAGGAACACCAGCTCTTACACTTACTTCCACAAGAATCAAAGGAGGTCAAGAGCCTGGCACTGATTTGATATGGGACACATGGCCTCACTGCCTATGACACCGCTCACCTGCCAAGCTAGATTGTACTGTTGACAATGACAATTCCATTCTTCAGTGTGTCCTGTCCTGGGGAAAGGAATTCCACAAGAAATGACAAGAGAAAGTTGAGGGCCTGTAAGACAAGCGGGTGCTGGGCCTTGTTGCATGAATTTGGTTTGTTATAAAATGTGACTCAGAGCCAAATATCGGGGGAGGGCTGAAATATGAGAGAGAGGAAGCACCACAGTCAATTCTCACCCAGCTGTCTTACAACTTCCTCAGCCTCGCTCCTGGGCTCCTGGTTCCTGGACTCCTCTTCTGCCTGTCGCTATTGAATCCCAGCTGTTTGTCCTTGTACTCAAGGATCAAGAATTCCCTGAGCTGTCTGGAGTTCGAGGGCAGCCTGGACTACATGAGATCCTGTCTCAAAGCCGAGAGAAGAATCTGTACTGAATATGTATTGCTGGTTATTCCTGACATCAGTCCCTGAACAACACAGTACATATACAGTTTGCACGCTCTGGTCTTTGGACTGAGAACGGCCCCATAGGCTCACAGATGTAGATGTTTCATCCCCAGTTGGTGAGCTGTCAGGTATTAGGATTGGCCTTGTTGGAGGAGGTGTGTCGATGGATGGTGGGTCTTGAGGTTTCAAAAGCCCTTGTCTGGCCAGGGTGTCTCTCTTTGCCAGCTGCCTGCCGATCAACTACTCCAGTGCTATGCGTACCTGTGTGCCACCATGCTCCCCGCCCTGATAATAAACTAATCCCCTAGAATTGTAAGCAAGCCTACCATTAAATGCTTCTTTTCTGAGAGCTGCTTTGGTCATGGTTATCTATTCACAGCAACAAAACAGTGACTAAGATATATGCCCTTTATATTATTTCAAGTATTATAAACAATCTGAGTGTTTTCTGTTGCACGGGGTGCCTAACCCAGCCTTGATATTGGGAGGAGAAAATCGGACCTGCCTGGAGTGGATGCGCCGTGCAGAGCTGATCCACCTTGGGACTTCCTGCCCTTTTGGGGAGGGGATCAGGGGATGGGGAGAGGCTGAAGGCAGACTGGGAGGGACTGGGAATAGGGAAGGATGGGTGAACAGGGGGATACATGGAAAAAATGACCTTTTTAAAATTAAAAAAAGAGATGATTATGATAAATGAAAGGTTTTGAAAGTTAAAAGTATAACACATTTAGGTTTATGGAAAAATCCCCTCCATGTGCCCTGCAAGGCTTGCTCCAGCTCACTACCAGGGGAAGGGTTGTGCCAGGGTGGCACATTTAATAGAAATAAACACCAGGCACTCCGCATGAAAGCAATTTAAATCATGAGAAGTTCAGCATTAATGTTAAAATTGTTTCTTTTTAAAAGATAAAGGAAGTGTCTTTGGGGCCTGAGCTACCAGTGCTGGCCTGGGCTTTGGGTGCTCTTCACTCTGCAGGAATCATTCTGCTCTGGGTGGTTTGCTTTCAGAAGGGCCATGCCAAACTAAACGTGCCTAATAGCATACTCACTATTTCCTTGTTTTACTTAAAAAAGCTTAACTCCTTGAACAATACCCACTAAGTACTCAATTGTGAAGGAGGTTCTAAAGACAAGGATGGCCTTTGTGTAATGGGCTTTTCAGCTCCCAAACAGCAGGATAATGCCATGGCTGCTCAATTTTCCTTCAAAGACAAATCAAAATAAATTTAAGTCCTCACCAATCAATATCACCCCCTCTCTCCTCTGTTCCTTCCTAGACCAATCAGAATCTGCTCTAAGTGTGTGTGTGTGTGTGTGTGTGTGTGTGTGTGTGTGTGTGTGAGAGAGAGAGAGAGAGAGAGAGAGAGAGAGAGAGAGAGAGAGAGAGAGAGAGAGAGAGAGCACTCTCCTGAACTGAACACAGATCCTTGCCCATGCTAGGTTAGCAATCTATCAGCTGACCTATATTTTCAGATACCTGCAATCTCTTTACAATTTTCTCCCTTCTATATTGTCTACCATGCTGTCACCAACACCCAGAACTTTTGCCTCATTCAAAGATCCTCCTAAAAGTATGCCGATTCAAGAAAATCTCCCAGATTAATGCTCAGAGAGGAAAGCACTGCTTCTTAGGGGTGGTGACTAACAGCCCAGGGAAGGTTCATCTGGTCACAGCCAGAAGATGGTGGCGGGAGCATGAGGTACATGGTCACACTGGATCCATCACTAGGCAGCACAGACAGGGCTGGTGCTCAACTCAATTTCATGTTTTACTCAATTTGACCTAATCCACCAAACTGCCCCCATATGCAGGGTTTATCTTCCCTCTTCACTTAAATGGTTCTGGAAATATCTTCATAGTCACACCCAGAGATGTGTTTCCATGGTGATTACAATTCCAACCAAGCTGACAGTGAAAAATAGCCATTACATCACACTTACTGCTTATAATGTTTATTTCAGGTTTTCTGCTTTGTTTGTTTTTTCCAGACAGAATCTCATTACCCAGGCCTGGCTGGCCTGGAACTCCTCACATAGAGCAGGCTAGCCTCAAACCTAAGCAATTCTCCTGCTGATCACCCTCTACCCCCACCCTCGCCCCTGCCCCCACACCCAGGGCTGGGATCACACACTACCACAGATAGCCCTTTGCTAACTTTACTCTTTGTTTTTTGAGACAGGGTTTTTCTGTGTAACTGCCCTGGCCAGCCTGAACTCATTCTGTAGACCAGGCTGACTTCAAATTCACAAAGACAGATCCACCTGCCACTGCCTTCTGAGCACTGGGGTTAAAGGCATGTGCCACTATGCCCAGTTACATTTTTTAAAAATAACTTTAAGAGTTAAAAGTAACCATTTAGTCTCCCACTACCACTTCTTATGTGACCACAGGTACCTTGTACTTCCTGCGATATGGAAGTAGTTCTTGGCTCCTGAAGGTTAAAATCCCATTTGGCATAGGGTATGGTGGTCCACACCTGTAATCCAAGGTACCAGAGGCAACACATGCACTGATGGTTCAAGGCTAGGCTGGGCAGTTTAGGGGGACATCTAATATAACGAGGCTGGGGTAAGTCAGCGGTGGAGCTCTTGTCTACCATGTACAAGGTCTGATCCCCAGAACTGTAAGCAAGCAAGCAATATGGCAAAGGGAAGAAACTTCCCACCATTTCAGATGTGTCTGCTGTCTGTCTCATGGCATCTCATTAGAAATGTACAAAAGCTGGGTAGATATATGACTTTCTTTTGCTGTTCAACTCAAGAAAAAAAAAATCTATTCCCAGACCAAAGTGTAAAGAAGGAGGGGCTAGGCCCATAACTTAATAAATACAGGTGAAAAGCAGGGACGCTGCAATAATTTACATACTTTGCCCTATCGTTAGTTTATTTGGCTCATTTATAACTACTCAAATATAAGAATTAATATTCCTCCAAAAACTGTCCTGTCAAATTATAAGTTATCTCCAAAGTGAAAAAACAAAAAACAAAACGAAACTGTGTTCTACTCCAATCCCCAGAGCAAGCAGCTCAAACTGTCTGTAATAACAACTCCAAGGGACTCCAACTCTCTAGCTTCTAGCCCCCATGGGCATCTGCACTTACATGCACACACAGTGCATCCCTGTGTCCACACACACACACACACACTTAAAAATAATTTACACGTATATATTTTTAAAAAAGAACAACCTATCCTTTGGGGATTCAAGTGCACAGAGCCAGCATCTAAGAACAATCTTGACTTTGTTAGCTTCAATCAGAACCTTTCCACCTAAACTGAATTCCAGAACTCACAAGCTTGACTTGGGTAACTGGGAGTGATGTCAACTTTCTTGACAACTTGGGAAAAATTCAAGAAACATGAAAAGGCAACTGGCCACCGCACAACACCCTGGTGCTCTGGAAACTGCAGACAGAAGCCTGGGAAATTCCAATCCTGACTCAGAGGCTACTCAACAGCCATCCAATGCCAGCAGACTATCCTCAAATGTCAGCAAATCCAGCAGCCCTCCAGCTCTGCAGAGCCGGAAGGCAGGCTAAACATCTGCAAGACTGTGTTGAAGCCTAAAGAAATAATAGTAGACAGCAAATCCTTCCTGCATGAAATCTTCACCTTCACTGCCTATCAGAGAAATATTCAGATGACAGGAGACTTAGAGAAGCTGATTTCCTTTTCAGGACCAGTCTCCAGTATATTCATTCTCTCTCTCTCTCTCTCTCTCTCTCTCTCTCTCTCTCTCTCTCTCTCACACACACACACACACACACACACACACACACACACACACACACACAAGATTTTTTAAAAAGAAGAAAAGATGGTTCAGCCATTAAAGGCTAGGCTCACAATAAAAAATATAAAAAAAAAAATATTTAGAACTTGGGACACAGATACATCAAAACCATTGAAAGTTGAAAGCTGATGATGTACACCTGTGGTCTGTTACTCTGGTGGAGAGAGGCCAGAGTTCAAGGCCATTGTGGGAAGGGGCAAAAAGGGATAGACCTGTAATCCCAGTATAGGATGGAAGAAGAAAGATTACAAATTCAACCCTACTCAACCCTTAATAAAACCCTTTCTCAAAAAATACATCAAATATACAGACAACGAGCACACAATCAACTCTTGAACCACTCAGAAAATGTTGGCAGAATAAATAATACAGATGTGTCCACAGAATGAGGACTGCATACTCCAACAAGTACCCTCTGCTAGGATAACCTAGCCCTTACCGAAACAGCCAGCTGACATTTGAAAAACATCTGAACATAATTATGCATAAATAATTTTTAATATTTTTATTCATTTTTTAAAATTCATTTTACATACCAAGCACAGGTTGCCCTCCTCCCTCTCCTCCCATTCCCTCCCTCCCTTCCCTTCTATCCCCTCCCATCCGATCCTCACAAAGGGTAAGCCCCCCATAGAGGTCAACATCAAATATCAGGTTAAGGCAGGACTAATCCTCCCATCAAAACAGGAATTTTTTTTTACACATAAGAAATAGGGCTGAGTGTGGTGGCAAAAGTTTTCAATCCTCGTATTAGGGCAGAAGAAGAAAATTTCTGTGAGTTCAAGGCTATCATGATCTACAAAGTGAGTTCCAGGACAGCCGAGACTACATAGAGAGACCCTGCCTCAAAACAAAGAGGGCTAGAGAGATGGCTCAGCAGTTAAGACTGGCTTTTCTTCCAGAGGACCCAGGTTCAATTCCCAGTACCCACATAGCAGCTCACAACTGTCTGTAACTCCTGTTCCAGAGATCTGATACCTTCATACCACTGCACATAAATAAAGTTAAATAAATTTTTAAAAAAGCAAAAGAAAGAATGAGAGACAAGCAAACAACCCTGAGAAGAATTCATACAGCTGAGACAGGTGTGTAACAAGAGAAGTTGAATCACAAAACAGTTTTGAAGTTGAAAAACTGCTTTTAAACAACGAAAGGGCATACTATCATGCTACCTTAAATATTCTACATGTAGTCTGTAAAGCTGTCAACGAACACTCTTGCAACTGACATGTAAAGTTCACTGATTACTTGCAGTTTTGGAGAATACCAGATATTGCACAAATTCCATTTGGTATTATAATAAAAACCCGGAGCCAGATATTGGTGGAAAACTGACATATCAGATCCAGAAACAAACCACAGCCACTTCTCACCCAGTCAACTCCTCAGGCCTGTCTCCACTAATCTTGACTCCAAGCCTCTCTGTCCTCAGCCCAAAAGGGAAGGGGAAGGTCAAGAGAAGAAATCCTGCCTCCTGCAGCCTTATCTTTCTTTCTCCACAGCTATCTCACTTCCTGGTTCAACTTTCCCAGTGCTAGGACTAAAGGTGTGTGCCACCACTGCCTGGCTCTGGAGTGATGGTACCAAAGTCGTGGGTCACCACTCCCTCATCTCCATGGCTTGGCTCTCTGGGTGGCTCCATCCTCTGATATTGCAGACTATTTTTATTAAATATACAATATATTGCCACAATTAGACTTGGCAGCCAATATAAAGGCACAGTAAACTTCATTTAGAAACTATACACAAGGTATTGCTACTGAAGCCTAGGGGTATAGGTTTGCATTTTGTTCTGTTTTTAGATTTAGTTCCTTGCTTCCTTCCTTCCTTCCTCCCCCTCTCATTCCCTTCCTTCTTTTTTAAATATGTATGTGTTGTGTTTGTGTGACTGTATGTTTTGGGTGTGTGAGTGCTACAGAGACCAGAAGAGGACATCAGGACCCCCTGAAGCTAGAATTACAAGCAGCTGTGAGCCATCAAAACTGGGTTCTGGGAACCAAACTCTGATCTTCTGGGAGGGTGAATTCACTCAATGGCTGAACCCTCTGTAGCCTACTGTTTTATTTTTTGAGATGTGGGTCTCACCATCTAGCCCAGGCTAGCTTTGAAATCAGGGATTTTTCTTTTGAGTGCTGGGATTAAAGGAATGCAACATTAAATATGCCAGGTCCAGTTTTTGAGATAGGATTTCATGTAGGCCGGGTTTGCCTTACAATCTCCAAGGATACCACCTTTGCACCTCCCATGTTCCTGCCTCTACTTCTCAAGTGTCAGAACCTAAGCTGTGCCACCACATCCTTCTGGAAGCTGGATTGTTCGCTAGTCTGTAATGAAAGTCAGAACATTTGTTTCTCACTTCAGTAGGAAGGAAACTCTAGGCACATCAAAAGCTCTCAGTTCACGATCTACTCACTCATCTAAATGCTCCTCTATTTTGTTTCTACTCCTGATTCTCTATTTTTATTTTTTTGTTGTTTGCTGTTTCTTGAGAAATGGTCCCACAATATATGTAGCCCGAGCTGGCCGGAACTCACAGAGATCTACCTGCCTCTGGCTCCCATGGTCAACTATACTTCTTTTTAAAAACTAACATTTAGCCAGGTATGATGGCTGACACTGTAATCCTGGCACTCAAGCAGGACTACCATAAGACTGAGGCCAACCAGGGCCACACAGTGAGTTCCAAGTCAACCTGGGCTACAGTTCAGATAATGCCTCAAATGTAATAAAAAATCGTGTGTACTGTATGCATGTATGAAACTGACTAAAAAAATAAGGTAAAATCAATAGTTCTTATAAGGTGATTCTATAAGCAGACTCCACACTTATGCATGACAGGATAGCATATGTAAAAATAACAATAATCACATTTCCTCACAGTTTCTCTACTTCTTAGAGCTCTGAACAGATATATGTAGACACTAAGAGACAGCAGTTCACCAGTGTTCCTGTAGGATTAGGTTGCTACTAGTAACTCATACCAACACACACTTTATACTGCCTTTTTTCACATACCACTACCCCCAAAACTCCCTGCTGACATTTTTTCAATGAAAACCCACTTCTGAAACCAACTTAAAACCTGTACTTGACTCATTGCATAATTAAACTGAGAGGTAAAATAGAAGCTTCCAGAATGGCCAAGTACAGAAAAGATGCCAACAGGTCAAAGTTCACAATGCAAAAAGAGAAGGCGGGGAGAGAGAACCAACATAACAAGGTGTAAGAGAGAGACACGGAGCTCACTCTTTCTGGAAAATTACCTGTTCCATGTAAAGTTCCCATTTTTACTCTCTATTTTAAGCGTTCCATAGAAAGTCATATATACATTATGAGAGTGTCATGATGAATTCCAGTATTCTGTAGGCCAGCTGAAAAAATGAATACAATAATGTCTGGTCACTTTCCTAGTCCAAATATCTACTCAGCACTTCTGTCCTGAACACACAGGACTCCCACAGGTTCAGGCTCCTGCACTGACGTTCCTCACCTACATAGGTGGTGAAATGAGTGACACAGGACGGCTCCCATGCTGAGGAGGGTCTAACTCAGACAACTAATATCACCTTCCCGAGCCGGGACACCTTCTCAGTGGCACCGTCCTGGGGGATGAGACCAGACCTCACAGCCCAGCAGCTATGCTTTTCCTCAGTCAGTTCAAGAGCTCAAACTCACTAGCAACATGCTGATTAGGCCAATGACAGAGACCCAGTGTCCTGTTACTCAATTTCCTTGGCATCAAACTGAAATAATGACCTGGCATTTCCTATCTTTACTCTGGCAATCAAATTTCTCATCTACCTTTGGTCAAGGCTGAGTATTTCTTAGTTGACTATCAGGATAAAAACAAAAAAAAAGGCACTCTTGGCAAAAGACCATTCATTCCTTGCACTAGGCCTGCACAGGACAGGCTCTCAACAGTCAGTCCAGGACAGGGGAGGAGTTCCTGGGGCCCACCTTCCTGGTGAACCACCGCTGACTGACAGCCTCTGGGAGGAGAGGCCACCACCTTAAGTTGTGTGCACACTCATTGTCAAAACTACCCCCCTCCCCAGCTATGATGGATACTTCCAATTCCAGGGCCACTCAGACCCACCTGGACAAACCCTAGAGAAACAGACAAAACCAAGAGACATGAACGCAGTAATCGGAGGTGGGAGCAATCGCAATGCATTACATACAGTATGAAGCAAAGAACATATCTTATAAACTTCCTCCCTAAGTCTATGCCCAGTGTTCTCTGTTCCCTTCTGTCACACCGATTATCTGCAATGTCAATAGTTACAGAAAAAGAAAACTATTCATGGTGGAGGAGTGAACTCTCCAAAGAATTGTTCTTGACACACTGTTCTCGGGTCCAGAGATGGTAGAAATGAGGGCAGACTCTTGGGAATACAGGCCAGTCTTTATCAGAACATCTTCATAAGCTAGACGGGAGGTACAGTGCTGACTAGGAACGAGTCTGCTGAGCCAGGAGGATCACAAGTCTGTAGGTAGTTCAGGCTGTGTAGACATTCTAGTCATCTGGTGATACATGGTCACAGGTGTCTCAAAAACAAAATGGGGATGTAGTACTTGCCTAGAATGTCCTGGGTTCAAATCCTGCCTAACAAACAAACAAAAAACTGGGGGAGGGGAGCACATACATCTACTGAACAGCCGTAAGGAATCACAGGAGTCTTAGAATGTTTGCCTTTTTGGGGGGCATGGGGACCCAGAAGCACATGTACGCTAGGCGCATGCTCCCCACTAAGTCACACTGGCTAGAAGCATGGGGCTTTAAAAGGAAACATCAATAATGTTGGAAGGTTACGGAATAGAGATCTCTAACTTATTTTTTGAAACAATTTTTAAAATTACTATAAAAATGCATCTAAGACAGGGTCCTATGTAGTTCAGGTTCTCTTGAAATTTGCCCAAGCAGGCCTCAAAATCCTCTCGCTATATATTCATAATTGACACTTGGGAAATTGAGTCACGGGGGGGTCTAAGTAATATTCCCAGTTATAAAGTTAGTAATATATGAACACTGGACTTGAACTCAGGGCTTTCTCACTAGCCAGTTGGTGGCATGCAGAGCCTGCTGCCAGCATATAGATAGGCCAAGGCTACAAAGATTCACAGGAGAACCCACTTGGTATTATCTTCTGTAAAGCAGTAAGTGAAGGAATGTTTTCTGACAACTCAGATATGCATGAAGCAGCTGGCTTGTTTACACACGTCCTGTGAAGCACAGTAAAGCACCTTTCCCTGTACCCATTCGGTCAGTTCTTTATTAGTCTGTGAGCTTTTCATACAAAAATCCCATCTAGCCCCAGAACTGGACAAAACGTGTTCACCAAACAGACTAAAAGCTCTAAATGACAAGGAAGATTCAAAGAAATATGGTACGGAGAGAGGATGACCAGGAGAAGAGGGGACCCAAGAGCAGACACAGACACCACACAGAACAGAGAGGTGTTAGTCACAGGTCACACGACCAGACACCGGCTGGTCAAGAGAAGACCCGGAATTCCTAGCCAGGAGACAAGAAGTGCCCAACCCTCTCCAACCCCCCCCCCACCCGGGGAGAGTAAGGGAGCCAAGCAGCTTAGATCCCTTCAAAGGGCCAGCACATTTTAATGAATCATTTCCCTAGAGCTGACGCTCTTGACTAAATTACACTGCAATGAAAATGAGCAAGTTTGTGCATAATACTTTCCAACGCCTGGAATTACTTTAGGATAATTACACAGGGGCAGTGAGATGGCTAGGTGGATAAAGGCGCTTGCCACAGGCCTGCAGAACTGAGTACGATTGCTAAGATCCACATGCTGTAAGGTGAAAACCGACCCCTTTAAGTCATCCTCACTTCTGCCCATGGGACATACACACCAGACCTCACACATGTGCGCATCTATGTAGAGTAGTACATTTTAAAAATCTATACATGTTAACATTTTGAATTTAGCTCAATGACTATTTTAAAGCCATTTGTATATTAACAAAGTTTGATTCTGATAGTCCAGTCTAAAATATATATATCTATAAACTTACTTACAAAACTAGCCAAACTTCAATACCTTGAAAATCTACAGATAATGAGTTTGAATTGAAATCTCTCTGCCTCTTATGAAACTTTCTTATGAAACTTTCAAGACGTCTTCCCAGTTATCGGAACCAAACACCAAAGGAATCTTTCCTTTGCAGCTCCATATTCCGATTTAATTCTGTGAAGTCACAGTACGGTGACAGCAGAAACATTCTCTAGAAACAAACTGACATCACTCAATTCTTCTTAAGCTCTTCAGGGCATATGGATGTCCTAATTTCACCACTTCTAAGAGTGAGCCCTCTTCCATGGACTCTGCTGATTGATACATTTTAACTCGTCTCACTCTCTGTTCCCAGCATCTCTATAAAGCTGCCTTTGTTAGTCCTCACAATGCCTGTTCCTGTGGGCAACCTGTACCATTTTTCACGTCCAAGTAAAAATCAAGACTTGTTGCTTTTATTATTGTTTGCTGTGGCTGCTGTTGTTTTGAGACAGGGTTTGGGGTAAACGGAGAAACAGCAAAGCCATTCCTACTTCTGGGATACAGGCCTCTTTTGTGGTCTGTTCTTGTTGTTTTACATTTGTTTCTTTGAGACTACATCTTAGGCTGTAGCCCAGGCTAGCCTGGAACTTCCTGTGAAGACAGGCCAACCTGGAGTTGGGAGCAATTCTACTTCCTGAGCTTCTGTGCAGGTTACAGGTCTGTGACACCACATTCTGGTCTCATATGGTTTTGTTTGATTGACATTTGTGTACATGTGTCTCTGAGTGTGTATCACAGTCATGAGTGTGGAGGTTGGATGTATGTGGAGGTCAGGGAACTACTTTCATGGGGTTGGTTCTCTCTGGCCACTTTAGGGGTCCTGGGGATCAAACTCAGGCTTTCAACTACTGAGGTCCCCCACCCTTTTGTTTTGTTTGTTTTTTAGATAAGGACTCAGTCTGCAGCCCAGGCTGCCCTCAAACTCATGACAAGCCTTGTACCTCAATCTCTCCAAGTGCTGGAATTAAAGAAATGAGCCCCATACTATCCTCACTACGTACATTTTAAATATTAGGGTGATAAAGACCTAACATGAAATTCAATGGACACGATCTCAGCCCCTACCATGCACCAGGTATTACACTGGTCACAAATGTGTTTGGTCCCTTCTGTGCATCAAACATGACACTGGTGACCAGATGCAATGTCAAAAAAGGCAGAAGCAAGACCAATTCTCAGACCTGCCCATCTTGGAGCAAAAGGAAGGCAAACAATGAACTTTATGACATGGGAGGCTCTGGAGATAGAAACAATGGTGATAGGAGCTGAGAAAGACAAAGGGCCTAAGGAGATCTTCAGAAGACAGGAATCTCATCTGTCAGGTCCTGGTTAGATTCAATGGTATCTTATTTCCCCCGAGATAACCCAAATTCCTTAAGAGGGCTAACTAAATCCCAATAACCTCTTAACTTTTAGAGTCCTCGCAGTATCTATGCATAACATATTCTTGTTTTCTGCTTTATTTACTTACTGAGACAGAATCTCAATGTAGCTCTGGCTGGCCTAGAACTTGCTATATAAAGCTTACTGGCCTCAAACTCACAGAGGCCTGTCTGTCTGCCTCTACCTGCTTTCCATTCAACCCACATCAGTCAAGCTCAGGAAGCCCAAGGTTTTCCTTCCTGGAGTTTTTCAGGTACTACAATTTCATCTAAGTAAGTTTGACTCAGGGCTGGAGAAATGGCTTACTGAACAAGAGAACTCACTTCTTATATAAGCATGAGTTCAAAACCCCAGCACCATGTCCCCAGCCCAGTGGAGGGACAGTAACAGGGTGTTTGCTGGCAGATGCCCAGGTTCAGTGAGAGACCCTCTCTCAAAGGCTGTAAGGCAAAGAGTAACAGAGCAACCGAACAGGCATATGCTCACACCACATGCACATGTACACCAAAAAAATTCAAAAGGGAAGAAGAAGCCAAGTGTGGATTTAAGCTTAGTTCTCCATTCTGGCTTTACCAGAAATGAATCTTAGAATATTGTATCAGTATTCAAGCCTCATCTGACACCTTGAGTCCAACTACTTATTGTTCTCTCTAGATGTAATGGTGAACTGATGTGATGGTGGTGAACCCATGTGATGATGGTGAGCTGCTATGGTGATGGTGAAATGATGTGATGGTGAGCTGATGTGATGATGGTGAGCTGATGTGATGATGGTGAACTGATATGATGGCGAACTCGGGAACCCTCAGCCTCCAGATCAGCTGGAGCCACAAGCATCACCCCACACCCTGTTTGATCTCAACTTTTGCGGCTGCTGAAGAGCTGTTCCTCAAGCTGGGTGAACATACTGTCACTGTCACCTCAGGCCTGATCTTAATTTGACTTGGCTCTGGAGCGGGTAATTAACATTGAAAAACCCCAACATGAACAACAGTAACCCTGGACTTACTCCTAGATCTTCAGAGGTCATCATGGAGAAGCAAGGTGAGACAAAGAAAGGTGCGTGTACGTGTACGTGTGCGCGTGTGTGTGTCTTTCTCTCTCTCTCCTCTCCCTCCCTCTCTGTGGCATCTCCCAGGCAGTCAGTCGTGTCTAAATGAAGATGTCTCTTTCCCAGCCACCAGCTGTTAGAAATCCACAGAGATGAACAAGGAAATGGAACTTATGAGAGAAGCACGAGGCCACAGAAGTAGCTGCTGATGCTCTGGGTGAAGAGCGTTAGGGTTACGTGCGCTGAATCAGTAGCAGCATGACTAGGGAGGTTTCCCCGAGAGTCTCGACCCACAGCAGCGTGAGCTACTGTTCAGTGAGGAGCATTCTTGTCACAGATCAAAGAGAACCAGCAAGAGGAAGCACATGTGTGTCCAAGGATGCACTGTGGATGGCAATCTGAGTGTTCTCAACCTGGTTGTTGCAAGGAGAGGAGAAGAATATTCCTGGACTTTGCCTTGGTGGCTGGGGCTCAAAAGAGCCAGCAAGATCCGTAAGCTTTTCAGTCTCTCTGAAGATGATGATGCCTGCTAGCATGTGATCAGAGAGCCTTAAACATAAGGAAGAATCCCAGGACCAAGCCACCCAAGAGTGCTGGCATATTTCTCTAAAGAAACAACACACTAAGAAAAATGAGGAGGCTGCAGGATGTGATGAACTCATGATGGCCAAGACAATGAAGAAAAGCCAGGAAGCAGTTAATGGTGCACGTGGTTAATCCCAGCATTTGAGAGGCAGAGGCAGGCAGGTCTCTAATAGTTCAAGGCCATCATTCTCTACTGAGTGAGATCCAGGACAGCCAGGGCTACACAAAGAAACCCTGTGTGTGTGTGTGTGTGTGTGTGTGTGTGTGTGTGTGTGTATACAAGTGAGAAATAGAAAGAGGGAGAGAGTGAATGAAGGAAGCCAAAGATAAATGCCAGGAACAGATTGCTAAAATATGTAGGCTATCTTCACTGGGAGCTTCTATTTCTAACCCTGAGTCCAGTCAAAAGTAAGTCTTAAAGAATATATATTAGAGGGGGCTGAAGAAACAACTCAGTGGTCAAGAGCACTGGCTGCTCTTCCAGAGGACCTGAGCTCAATTCCCAGCACCCACATGGTGGCTCACAACCATCTATGATGAGATCTGGCGCCCTCTTCTGGCCTGTAGGCAGAACACTGTATATATAATAAATCTTTACAATTTTATATATATTAAAAATAATAGCAAATAATGACCAGAACTTGGAAAAAAAAAGAATGAGAACTGAATTAAGAAAAGAAGGTCCTCCCACTTTTTCTACTCAGACATTTTTTAGAGCAAAATCTCTGTGCTTACTACAGTGTTACTTTCCAGTTATTTCTGGTTCCTGCTTGTCTCCTCTTGTTCTGAACCACACTTTCTGAAATATATCAAGTTTTGCCCAAATCTCTAGAACATTCTTTCTGTAATATTAATTTCTTTTATTTGTTTTTTGAGACAGGGTCTCTCTAACAGTCCTGGCTGTCCTTGAACTCAGAGCTATTCTCCTGCCTCTGCTTCCCAAGCCTGGCTAAAACAGTCTTCAATACCTACCTGTCATGTCCCTCCTTAACTCAAAGTTCCTATTTCTTTAGTAGCTGATCCTGAAGAGAGGAGTATGACTAGATCAACCCACATTAAAATTAAAACAGATGGGGCCAGAGAGACAGTGGCTAAGGGCTCTTTCCGAAGACCTGCATGACAACTCATAAGCCCTAGGTATCCACTGCTTCAAGTCCAGACATATGTGTGATGAAAACATACCTGCAGGAAAAACACCCATATCACCCATATATTTAAAAATCACAGAGTGGTGGTGATATACTTCTATAATCCCAGCTTTTGAGAGGCAGAGGCAGGTGGATCTCAGTGATGGTCAGTGTAGGCCAGCCTGGTCTACAAATTGAGTTCCAAGAAAGCCAGTGCTACACAGTGAAACCCTGTCTTGAAAAACCAAAAAATAAAGCTCTAGCCTTTCCATATGTATATCTACATGTAAGGATTCCTAGCAAGTAGCAGCCATGTGGTAAAGCCAACCTGGACAGGCAGAACACTCTCGTAGAGAGGACACGCCCCTAGGTGTGGCTATGTTAATTGGTTCTCTTAAAAGGAAAGAAAGCCTCTTTTTCTCTTCTGCTTTTCCCAATTGTGCTTGCCTGGCAATTCTCTTGCTCTCTTGACTAAACTCTAGTAGTACTGCTGGTAGTGTGTGTCTGATCTCACGCTCAAAACCAACATTATAAACTTATATTACATATATGTCTATATATATACATATATGACTACAGAGATTGTCTATGAATTTTAAAGGTAAATAAACTTAACTACAGTAATTTTACAGAGATGAAGGGGTCCCTAGAAGTCCACTACATCAATCAGGCAAGTCAACTCAGACTATCATTGAGGAATGAATGGTGTACACACCTTTGATCCCAGCCCTAGGAAGACAAAGGCAGGTGAAGCTTTGGCAGTTCAAGGCCAGCCTGGTCTATAAAGTAAGTTCCAGGAGCCCTGTTCTACATAACTGGGACTTCCATGACAGCCAGAGCTACATAAGAGAGACCCTGTCTCAAAAGTAAAAGACAAAAGACAACCAGGGATCAATTCCCCTAAACCTGTTGATTCCACAGCCACCTACTTCTAGACATTTTGTTAGAGGGGGTGATTTTCTTTGTTTGTAACAGGGTTTCACTGGGTAGCCTGGCCTGACCTTAAACACACAGGAGATCCAATGCTGAAATTACAGGCATGTTCCACCATGCCCAGTTTACAGAGAACCTTTCTCAACAAATGCTACTAAAACTTCAGGGAGCAGTGGGGAGCATCTACTGGGTGGGTGTGTGGACCAGTCAACACTAAGTCATTGTTTGCACTGTCAGTGTTAAATTCATTACAAAAATCAAAACAAAAACACACTGAGGTTACATATCGATGCTGCC
Source organism: Sigmodon hispidus (assembly GCA_004025045.1). Lineage (NCBI taxonomy): Eukaryota > Metazoa > Chordata > Mammalia > Rodentia > Cricetidae > Sigmodon > Sigmodon hispidus. The sequence continues at coordinate 74,520 of PVIH01005588.1, forward strand.
AGCTGATTTCTTATAAAGGCTGTGCTGCATAAGTTAAAGATTATTTGCCTTCTCAGTTCTAGGTTGAAGAGCAGGATCAGGCTGTCCCTCACATCCTTTTCATCCGTGCTCTCCACTATTTCTCCTTAGAAACCTTTCTTTTCTAGAAAGCTCCTGAAATTTGATAGCAAATGTTTCAACAGTAACAGATTTATTGCATGACCAAACTCTCCAGTTTCCTGAGTACTCCATAGTTTCACAAATTTCACTTTTGCAAAAAACTTTGTTGAGCCAGTTTAATTAGACCGCCCTCCCCAGGTATGTGATGGAGATGGGTCTTCATCCTTCTCTATGGTGCCCAGATCCCAGGCTTGTCTTCAGCAGCAATCATCACAGTAAGATGGCTTACCCAGAATCCCCCTCACCAGCGATGCTTCCTCTTACCACTTCTCTGTCCCCTGACCCTGGCTCTAAGCCCAATCTGTCTGCCCAGTGCCAAAGCCATTGTCATGGCCCTTATATTGCTACAATGGTCTTGAAAACAGCTATTCTTCACCACACACCAAGTTTCATTAAATATTTTTTCTTAATCAGCAATCAGATCAATGGGGGAAAAAGAACTTGAGTCCAGAGAAATGTCCTCTCTCCTAGTAATTTTTGGAAGAAAGACTTGAGGCTGGATGTGTACACACTCAGCAATCAACCATGCAGAACGCAGTAGAGCGGCTAAAACAGTAAAAAAAAAAACAAGTGTTGGTAATTTAAGGGAACCGCAACCCTCATACACTGTTTGTGGGGGTGTAAAAGGCAGCAACAACTTTGATTAAAGCCTGAAAGTTTCTCGAAAAGTTAAGTTCTAAGCAATTCCATGCCTAGGTATGCATTCAGGGGTATTGAAAACACACATCCACAAATGTTCTAGCTGCATTAATTATATCCAGTGGCTAAAACGTTAAAAAAAATAATGTAATTTTTGTTAAAAAATGTAATTTCATTAACTAGTGAATGGATGTAGAAGTTACCACATCTAAACAGTCATTCAGCTATAAGAATGTACAGAACAGACACTCTAGCTACAACATGAATGAGCTTTGAAATCATTAGGTAGGCTATATTAAGGGAGTCAGAAAAACACACACAAAAACAGACATACACACACAGCACACTAACTGGGTGTGGCAAAGCCTGTGATCTCACCACTTGGAAAGTTGAGTCAAGAGGATCACAAATTCAGATTACCCTGAACTATACAGCCAAACTTCTCTCCTAAGGGAAGACCCAAAATCTTGTCTTTAAATGGAGGAGGTGGGAAGCCACAAATACTGTTAAGAGTTCCTCAGTCTGCATAAGAACAGAAAGATTAGTGGTTGCCAATAAGTTAACACAGTGGGGAAATGGTAACAACTAAAAGGTACGGGGGTTTCTTTTGGACATAACAAAAAAATTAGCTAGATATTGGTGACAGTTGCAAAACGAGATGTTATACAAAAAGCCACATGGGGGGGGTAGAAGTAGCATACATGCCACCTGATGTTATCAGTCAATCAGACGTCCATTTACAAAAAGAGGACATAGATGTAATATACCTAAGAATATAATATGTAACATACAAACATGCGAGTTCATGGACACGGAGGCTTCTTAAATTGAGACATACTGTACACTCATATAGCCAAGAACCAGGTGGCGTGGTGACGCTGCTGAGCCGCGAAGCAGGCTCCAGAGGTGAGCGCAGCCCACCTCCCAGCATCCGCATTCGAGCTCACCTTCCTCCATCCCTCGGCGCGCGCCCCCGCTCACCGTGGCCTCCGGAGCGCTGCGCGGAGCCCGAGGGCAGCGGCGGGCAGGGCTGGGCAGAGTCGGGGCGGCCTCGGCTCCAGCGCCCGCAGCACCGCCGCCCTCCGACACCTAGCCACGCCGGAGCCTTCAGTTCCCTCGGCTGCGACACCTCCGGAGTCGGTCAGCCTGGGCGAGCCCCGCCCGCTCGCCCGCCGCACCTCCTCGCCGCCGCTGACAGCCGCCCGCCGCCCGCCGCCCGCGGCCACTCGCGCGCCCCGCCCCGCCCCGCGCACGCGCGCAGCCGGCGGAGCCCGCCGAACGGCGCTGATGTGGCCGCCCCGCGGCTACCCGGATCCGCGGCCGCGCCCCGGCAGTCGCCAGCTCCGGTTCCCACCAGCAGCGTTAGCTCAGGCTGCTCCGAGCATCCTCCCGGCTGCATCCCAGCCCGCGCATCCTCTGCTCACCGCTCCGTCGGTCCCAGGGCCTCTGCGGGGTCCGGTTCGCGCGCGTTCCTTACGGACCGGAATTCAACCGAGGACGTGGGAGTCGTTGCGGGATTCTCGGAGGCCAAAGGACGGGGAGGAGACGTGCGGGCAGCGCGTCACGCCCTCCTAGCGCCTGGCAGGGTCAGAGCCAAGTGCACGGGCGCTGCCCAGTCGAGCCTTTCAGTTTGCCCACGCTCGAGTTTGGTAGTCGAGGTAGACTTGAGCCAGAATTTGCCAAGGAAGCCGGGAGCTGTTTGGATGACGGTTAGATACTTACCTATTATATGCGATTCGGCTAGTGGGATCCCCCACCCCACCCCACAAAGGTGTGAGCACCAGGGCGCCTACTCCAGGGGAAAGCTGCTCAGTTTGATCCTGAAGCTACTAGATGACCTCAAACCAAAGCCTCCATGCCCCTGAAACAGCGGTGCTTTAGCGGCTTTTTAGGTGGACACTGGCCTATTTATTCTTGTTTTTCTTCTGTGTTACTGTCAAACCTTGAACTTAACTTTGACCCCTAAGGGAGTTTCTGACTGATTCTTGGCAAGTCTCTCTCTCTCTCTCTCTCTCTCTCTCTCTCTCTCTCTCTCTCTCTCTCTCTCTCTCTCTCTCTCTCTCTTCCCCTCCCTGTCTCCCCCCACACACACCTTTAATCCGAGAGACACAGGTGGTTTTCAGTAAGTTGGGGACCAGCCTTCTCTATCTAGTAGGTTCCAGGAAAGCCAAGGTTACATAGTGAGACCTTGTCTATAAAAAAACAAACAAAAAGCAGTCATTTCTTGTAGGTTTTGTTTTTGTTGAACCCTAGAAAACAAAGTCTCTGTGCAGTCCAGACTGTGTAGCTCTGAGTGTCCTGGAACTTGATATTTGGGCTAAGCTGCACTTGAACTCACAGTGTTCAGCCTGCCTCTGCCTCTCAATGCTGACATTAAAGGCAGAGACCACCATTCTCCAACCTGGCCTCAAATTCATACCCCTCCTGTTCCGGAGTTAAAGTATGTGCCCAGCCCTAGAACCTGAAAGATTCAAATTGGGGGGGGGGAGTTAAGGCTGGAAGATGATTAGCAGTAAAAACGGACACTGCTCTTAGAGAGGGCACAAGTTCAATTCCCAATGGCCATCTTCACAACCTTCCCCCAACACACACCTGAAACTCAGTTCCACAGGACCCAAAGCCCTCTTCTGGCTTCTCCAGATATCTGCACTCATGAGCAGCCCCTACACACACATATACAATAATTTAAAATAAGATTTAAAGGATTTTAAAATAACTTTAGAAATGAAAGCATTACTGTGAGAAATATGGGTGCTGAATAAAAATTACAAGAAGTCGTTATTTTGGTTTATAGTTCTGTGCTAAACCCCAAAAATAGGCACTTGCCACTAACTGAAACTGTTGGTTCCACTTTCCCAGAAACAGCTGTTTGAATTGGCATGGTTATGATGCAGCCTGAGCCTTAATCCTGACACACACAAAAGCAACCCGATGTTGACTCTTCTGTTCTTTATCTCTGTATTGCAAGGGAAGGAACTTTCAAATGACCAGTCTGCTCCTGAGCTTCTTGTTTCCACTTTCTTCAGCCCCTAGGTCTGTGGAAGAAGCTCTGCCTTCCTCACTGGAGTTTGTGGAATGAAATGTGGTCCAGTTTTACAATCTGAAGATAAAGCCAATTAAGACCTTTAAACTAAATGGTTGCAGTTTTGTCCTGGGACACTGTAAAGTCAGTGATTCCAAGGCAGATGTTTTGATTTAACTACTGTCTTTTTTAAAAAAAGTTTATTTATTAGGTACACAGCATTCTACCTGCATTGACTGCAAGCCCAAAGAGGGAGCCAGATCTCATTGAAAATGACTGTGAGCCACCATGTTGTTGCTAGGAATTGAACTCAGAATCTCTGGAAGAGCAGTCAGTGCTCTTAACCTCTGAGCCATCTCTCTAGCCCCTGATTTAACTACTGTCTTAAGACTGTATTGCTAAAAAGAGGCACCATGGCCACAGTACCTCTTACAAGGGAAAATATTTAAATGGGGCTGGCTTACAGTTTATTCTTATTATCACCATGCCAGGAAACAGGTGTGCGGGCAGGCATGGCGCTGGCAAAGAAAGAAAGAAAACCACACCAAACCTACTGTTTCTTCATCCAGATCTCACTGGGCATGGCTTGGGCATTGGAAACCTCAAAGTCTGCCTCCACACTTCCTTCAACAAGGCCACACCTCCTAATGGTGCTATTCCCTACAGGCCTATTGGAAGCCTTTTTTTTTTTTTTTTCATTTTTAATCAACCTCATAATCTTTTTTTATTATTATTATGAATGAAGAAGTCCTTGTATATCCTTAATCAAGGTCCCTTCCCCCTCCCACCATATCAGGTCATTCTTTCTTCTCCACAACTCCCCATCCCCTCCCTGGGCAGACGATCCCAAGGTCCCAAGGTTCCAATATTGCTTAGTTCAGCCTCCACTCCTGGCAAATCCAGTTTTCGCCCCCCAACATCAAGACTGAGTTGTGTGTTCCTCTAGAGGGAGTGGGATCCAAGGAGTCAGTCCAGGGTGTTTCTGATCCCAAGCTGTTCAGTGGTTGTGGTTTGCAGCTTGGGCATGCTTTGCTTTTTTTTTTTTTTTTTTTTTTTTTAATGGAAGACATTTTTATCCAAACCACCATAACATCTTACTAGAAGGTAAATAGCTGCTCCAAAAAAGTATCAGAAAGTCTAACAGGTAAGTGTGTCTCCCTGGTTCATGGAGTTTCCTAAAAATTCCTTTGAAAAACACCCTTAGGGAGCTAGATAGTGCTGGCACACTCCTTTAATCGCTGTGCTTGGGAGGCAGAAGCAGGTGGAGTTCTGTGAGTTCAAAGCCAGCTGGTCTACAGGAAAGTTTCAGAACAGCCAGGACTATACAGAGAAATCATGTTTCACAAAACCAAACAGATTCACCCATTGGAAGCCAACTTGTGCCTCTTGTCTGAGAAATCTGGAGGTTCCAAGTACTGCTATTCTCGGTTGGTCCGTTGTGGAAGGCAGCTTTCTGCTTCTGCTCTTCCTTCTATGTGCCACAGTCTGCTGTGGATTTTTAAAGTATGTTGAGCTGCAACTTGGAACTCAAATAGAAATTAAGTTTTTAGCCTGAAATAACTCACTGAACTCTGGTGAAGAAGCGGGTCCTGGTACACATAGGCAGCAGGGATCACATTCCCGTTTCCTCATATACCCAACTTCTGGCAACTTTGAACATGCAGCAAGTAGCTTAGAACTGACCTTCAGCAGTGATGATAAAGGCTGGGGGTGGTGGGTGAGGGACAAAGGGCCATGCCTGCTGTGGGGTGAGAGAGCTGTCCTTGAAGAAATGACATTTAATCTGAGCCCAATGAATGAAAAGTTGGACAGACAACAGAGAGCGAAGCACAAGTGACCGTGGCCTAGGGGGCATGGATTCATTACTTTAAATGACACGTCCCACCCTGGAGAGGTTACATAAATTTCTGTAGTCAACAAGGAACAGAAATTCACAAAGCAATACATTTACAGATAAGTGTGGGACATCAGAGAGGTAGGCTACAGCATAGCTATCAAATCTCTCTCAGAGCATTCTCAGCTGCAGAGTTGTCCAGGAGACTAGAGGTTAGCTAACCTTCCTGGTAGATTCGGAGAAGCTTGTATGAACATGTCCACAGGTCTATGAACACATCCATAGTGACATACAGATCTCATTTGAGATAAAGCACGAAGGATTTGTCCTGTTTTATTTTGTGTTAACATAATGATTGAGTTGCAGTCATTTTCCTACAAATGCCATGATTTAATTTTTCTTATAGTTGTGTATTGTGTGCACATGTGCACACATGTGGCAATTGACGGTTTATTTTCTGAGACGGTCTCTGAACAAACATGAAGCTTGCTGTCTTGGCTGATCTGGCATGCTTATTGGTTGCTGTTATGTTAAGCTTGACACAAGAGGGTCATCTGGGAGAGGTCTCCATCAGCATTTTCCTGATTAGTGATTGATGCTGAGGATGCTGTCTGCTGTGTGAGGTGCCACCCCGAAGCAGCTGGTCCTAGGTTGCATAAGAAAGCAAGCTGAGTGAGCCATGGGAAGCAAGGCAGTCAGCAGGGTTCTTCTGTGACTTGGTTTTTGCTTCAGGTCCAGGCCCTGGGCCTCAGCCCTGTGAATTCTTGCCCTGGATTTCCTCAGTGGTGAAGTGTGACTCAGATGTCTAAACCTAATAAGCCCTTTTCTTTCCTTCCCAGGATGCTTTTGTCCACACACACACACAGCCCAACACCAACAGAAAGTAAACTAGTACACCTAGCTAATCTGGGGTTGTTGAGATCTGGTTGATCTGCTCTCCCTGCTGCTCAGGTGTTTGGATGTTGGGAACAGACCAAAAGCACCTTGTCCTAAGTGCTGCCATTTTGACTTCAGACTCCATTTTACCTGTAGGGTGAAACAAAGTTTAAGTTCCCAGGCCCTTAGGAAACGGGGAACCTTCCAGTGGCTGGCACACCTTCTCCTTAAACTACAGAAATTGTCCTTCTGCATCTTTAGTTCTTGAAAACATCAAGGCTGTTCCTAACAACAGAAGGAACAAACGAATCTGATTGGATGGACTGAAAGGCTTGTGTTGGATGTTAATGAACAATGATGGAACACTTTGAGGAAGCCCCCAGTCTTTGAATTCTGATTGGTGAAAAGTTGTAACTGTAACTTGATAACAAATGTTTATGACTTTTTTGCTTAAATACTTGCTTCAACTGGCATTCGAGGTAACAGCTGAGCTCCAGAGTCTGTTCTGTGGCCCTGATCCATTAGCCCCTTCCTCCCCTCACCCCCGTTCTTTATGCTTCCCTACATTAAATCTTGCCTTTTGGTAGCCCCCTGTGTCTGCTTGGGTTGATTTAGACCACAACAATCAAGTTGGCATGGCTGGCTGGCTTTTATGTGGGTACTGAGGATTTGAACCTGGGTCCCTTTGCTTTCATAGCAAGCACACTCACCTACAGAGCCATCTCTTCAGCCCTTGCTTTGTCTTTTTGTGGTAGACTTTCTATATGATCAATATACCAGGCTGGCCTTAAACTTGGGACAGTCTTCCTGCTTCAACCTCCCAGATACTGGGATCACAGATGAGTATCACTGTGGCTGGTCTCTGAAAAGTTTAGTAATCAGAATGGTAGGTGGGATACGGAGTTAAGATCATTGGCTATTAGAAAGCCTAAGATATCTCAAGGGAAGTTTGGCCTTTGATTTACAGTGGTGCTTGTCTTCAGAATCACAACATTCCAGCCAACCAAGGCCAAGCCCTCTGCAGATATGGTTTCTATGGAGATAGCATCTTCAGAGAACTAGGAAGTCAGAGGGGAACAATTTGAGCTGCTTTGGGTATGCTGAGTTTGATGTCAGTAAAATCAGAATGTCTTCATGGCTCTAGGAAGTGATCTGCTAAGCTCAAGTCCCAAAACAGAGATGCAGCTTGGGATGGAGTAAAAGTAACCTTTAAGAGGGCAGGTCCTGGGATGTGCCTGTGAAGACATGACTTACAGACCTTAGAGAAGGCCTGAGTAGGAGTAAGGGAGTTGAGATTCACAGTATCAGATGCTTGGAAGATGTTATAATTAAGGACGATGCTGAAGAGTAAATGCTTACTCAAAGACAGATTCTTAAGCTTCCCCTTGAGATGTCTGTAAATAGATCTGACACCCACTGAGTCTAGAACTATCATTCTAATGCAGAAGGGGAAATGGACGGCTCAACTGATTCCCTCACAAGTCAGGACCTGAGCCTGGATACCCAGAACCCAAGTAGAAAGCTAGGCATGAAGCTGAGAGGTGGCTCAGTGACTAAGAGCACTTGGTCATCTTGGAGAGGTCCTGATTTGATTCCCAGCATCCACATGGCAGCTCACAGTGTAACTCACATACACGCCTGCAAAACATTCAAACACATAGAATCACATTAAGTATTTTTCTTTCTTTTTAAAAAGAAAGCTGGATGCCTTATAGCATGCATCTCTAATTCCAGAAACGATGAGATGGAGGTAGAGGTGGTTAGATCTCTGAAAGCTCACTAGGCAGGTGTTTAGCCTACTTGGCAAAGCTCCAAGCCAGAGTGAGACTCTGATTCATACAAAAAGGTTCCCAAGAAATGTCATCTGAGGCTGTACTCCGACCTCCACATAAACACATGTGCACACACACAACCAGTGTGAACTACTTGAGAGTGATCCCACAAGCCATATAAAGTACCCCCAAAGCAAAAGCAGTAGGGAACATTGTCATTCAAATGTCACACAGCCCATGAAGCAAAGGACCCAAACTTTCTGCCTCTATTACCACTACTGTTCCTGGCACTGTAGAATAATTACATGAGCATTTGAATGAAAAGATGAGAAATGTAAAAAGGAAGGACGTGACTGCTCCTAGATATGGTAGAGGAGACCGTTTGTTGTAGGGAAAGGGAGAGCATACTCATAGGCAGGAACATCTGAGAGAGTTCAAAGTGAACATGGCCAGACTGAGATGAGCCATTTGTAGAGAAGGGGAAGGGGAGAGGAACCCCTGAACAAGAGGGGTGGCCTGGGACCAAGAGACTGGGACAAGAGTAGTATAGACCAAAAGAACAGGTAACCAAAATGGCTGGATAAATACAGAAGGACTGCTGAGGGAAGGGCAGCCCAGCCCCTGGGCTGGAGAAGTTCACAATAGGGGGTGGGGTATGCCAGCCATACCCTGTAACAGGGAGGGACTGAGGGATGCTAGGAGAATCTGGTGACCAGCATCTGTTTTGATGTTAATGGGCATCTCAGTCATTTGTCCCTGGTTTGAGACCTAACATCCTAGCCTTTTTGTTGATAATAAATGATATGGGATGATGCCATCTTTTCTATGACTTCTTCCTGTTGACATTGGGGTGTCTGTGTTGGGGATACAAGAAAGCTGGAATGCTGGCCAAGGATGGAAAGAGAAAGGAGTGAAGAGTTTTTGCTTGCTGTCCAGGCTCTGCAGGACTATCTGGGGCTAGGAAAGTGCAGGCAGTGTTTGAGCAGTTGGTGAGGCTGGACTACTTGGGGCTAGATGCTTTGGAACCATCTGAGATGTAGATTGCAAGGGAACACCTGGAAATGGCAAGTTGCTACAACAGTATACAGTTGATCTGTAATCTGTGGGGACAGAAACTATAGAGAAAAGGTAAAGTTAAGGAGTTTAAGGGAAATATTTATGTTGCATGTACATTTGAAACTTTTCAAATTTTTTTTTTAATATTTATTTTTTTATTTTATGAGATTGGTGTTTTGCCTGCATGTATAACTGTGTAAGGGTGTCAGATCTTGGAATTACAGACAGTTGTTAGCTGCCATGTGGAAACTGGGAATCGAACTCAGGTCCTCTAGAAGAACAGCCAGTGCTCTTAACCGCTGAGCCATCTCTCCAGCCACTGAATTTTTTTTTTTAAAGATTTAGTTATTATGTATACAGTATACAGAAGAGGGTACCAGATGTCATCATAGACGGTTGTGAGCCACCATGTGGTTGCTGGGAATTGAACTCAGGACCTCTGGGAGAACAGTCAGTGATCTTAACCTCTGAGCCATCTCTCCAGCCCACACTTGAAACTTTTGGAGGGGAGTTCCAAGACCAGGGAAAGGCAACAATAGGCAGTAGGTGGGGAAACGTAAGCTGTTGGTTGACTGGCATACATTTGACCTGTGAGAGATGGATCCAAGTTGGCTCTCTGAAGTTCTGTAAGAACCAAAGTTACATTTTAAGTTTCAGTTACTATGCCTTAAAGATCCATGGTACAAAAATGCCTCTGATCTGTAAGCCCCTTGCCCAAGGACAGATAGTTCCTGAAATGCTGGAGGCTGCTGTTTATGGGAGATAACAAACCTTGCTTTCACTCCCCTAAACAAGTTTGTTTGACCCATCAGTGCACTGGATGTGTTTGATCACATGTGGGCTGGAGGTACATAGGCAGGAAATATGTCAGGATATATGCTTGCCCCTAATTGGACTTGATGAAAAATGCAATGAATTATGGGTTTTCCTTCTTAAGCCCTTGCCATACTTGATTCTGGGCCATTTCCCAAGAACCTGGGTATGGACCTGCGCAGAGCTTATCCACTTGGCTGTATTTAACTAAAGCTTGCTTCAAATGTGGCTCTAAACTGTGGCAGTGGACTTATTCTCCATTGGTGGGATTAATACAAGAACATTTTTACATTTAAAAAGAGAAGAAAGTCTTAGATATGTTAACATTACCACTGTTTATAATCTGTACTGAAATCTACATTGTAGAAAAGGCAGTAGACTCATGCCTTTGAGTTATGGGAGAAGCTTACATACCCAAAAATGATTCTGGGTTAAAATCTCTTTCCAGAGGGCTGAATATATAGATTGGACAGAGACATTTTTAGGATAATGAAAAAGCACTTAAAACAACTTATAGTTGTCTATATTTTTAAGACAACTAAAGAAAATTTAAAATCTTTTTTTTTAAAAAAATTATTTATTTATTTGCCTGGAACTGGAACTACAGACAGTTGTGAGCTGCCATGTGGATGGTGGGAATTAAACCCCGGTCCTCTGGAAGAGCAGTCAGTGCTCTTAACTGCTGAGCCATCTCTCCAGCCCAATTTAAAATCTTTTGATTGAGACTATAATAATAGTAGTGCTTACCAGAGTTAGATTAATCAGAGCTCCATTGCGTAATATTAAAACTCTGAATTTTTGAAGTCCTGATATAACAATAGCATAGGGAGGGAAAAAAATCTGAAACATTTTTTATTTTTTACATTTCTTAAATCATTTTTCTTTTGTTTTTTTTTTTTTTTTTTTTTTTTTGAGACACAGTTTATGTAGCCCTGGCTGCCTGGAACTCACTCTGTAGACCAGGCTGGCCTCAAACTCAGAAAAGCACCCACCACTGTCTGGGATTAAAGGCTTGTGCTACCACTGCAGGCTAAATCACGTTCTTACAGCCTGCATGAACTTTAAGCTTTTTTTCCCCATCCAACCCATTTACCATGATACACAAGTGGTTGGTTACTGAGAGGCTCATTGCAAAGCAAGTTCCTTTAAATAAAGGAATAATAAAAAGTTACTTTGGAACCTGTTTTGTGAGATTATTTCATTTCAAGAGTCTGTTAGGAAGACAAACTGTCTCTCAGCTGGAGACCTAGTTGTAGCTCTCAGAGAGGCCTGAGGAGAAAGCAGTTGTAGCCTTGAGGGAGGAGATGGTTGCTTGCTGCTGCTAAGCTGATAAATCCACAGTCCATCATCACCATCAGAGATCTGAGAAGAATAAGTTCTAGTAGGAGGTATAATCCAAATGGCCTATGTGTCAATTAAAATGACGGAGACTTCCCATTACCTAGGTTTCCCTAGCTCCTATGGTCTTAATGGCTGTGCAGTGGTGTTGGGTCTTCAGCCCTCATGTAAGACAGCATTTAGTCACCAGCCTCTCCTCAGCAGGTCTTCCACTGTCAGACCCAGGTCTGAGAGATTTTCCTGTAGAGGAGGAACTTGGGGGACTGAGATTTGCCAGGCCAGGTAGGACAATCACCCTAAAAGTGTCCACAGCTTGGGCAGAGCCCTGGTAGCAGGTAAACCATGGGGCACTTTTTTCCAGTGTGACCACAATTCAGGTGGAGTCATTATACCCCCTATATCTTCTATGGAGACTATGGGGTTTCTGATAGGAAGGGACATTTCTCTACAATGGGAAGCTTTTTATTTAACATTTTAAATGCCACATTGAGCAGATCTCTGAAGAGCTTGAGGATCATTATCTATTAAGTATATCTACCACTAGCTGAATTGCATAACAATTTATAAGTTCATAGCTTTCATAAGATCGGTAATTTACAGATTTATCCCTATAAGTTTGAACCTTAAAAGTTTTAGTTGAAGATTTAAGCCATCAATATAGTCTACAGAGAGACTGACTATATCTGGTCAATCCTCCTGGTCCTTTTACATTGTACCATTATAGAATATCATACTTTCTCGTATGATGTAGTTTTATCCAAATAGTTAAAGCTTAACAAAGTAAGCAAAGACAAAGAAGCTATTAAACATTACTGTGAACCCAACTAGACCCTAGGAACTTATAAATCTTATTTATCAAATATACCTTATTTATCAAACATATGCTGTTACTTATATAAATATTGTAGAAGTCTGGTGTTGAACAGATAGCAAAGACATAAGTAGTAGTTAAGTGTAAATCTCTAAGCCAATTTTTGTTATTCTGAGTAGAGACCTTTATAGCTTTAAAATTTTATCATCATATAAAAATCCAAATGATCCAAAATATTTGACAGAACTATTATTGTTCCCTTGGTCTAAAAGAAGATACAATGATAAGCAGAGGACTCAGTAGGACTGAGAAGTTTTACAATTGTTACTTTATACCATGTTGTCATCTTAAGATGGTGATGTCACATGGCATGCACTTTGCTATAGAGGGCACAAAGGCCTTGTACTCATAGGAAGCACTGAGAGACCAGTTCATGTCAACAGAGGAGATAGAATCTAACACCTGCATAGTCCAGAGAGCTGAGGATGGACGGTGTTAGGAACCTGGTGGCCTTCCTGCTCTCCAAAGGGACACACCCTAATTCCTCCGAAGGATTATTCCAGACAACTCTTCCCTCCCTAGATCATTAGCCATCCTTAGGGGAGGTGTCACAAGTTCTTTATGGCCTGCTGACCTCTGTGCTATCTTCAGAGACCATACTAGATCCTAGGTCTTTTAATGATGGAACTCATCCTCACGCTCACATGTACTTCGTAAAAGAGTCTCTATGTTGTCACACCCTGAGCGTTATTGTATACCTGGAATTGAAATTATGGAAATTTTGTTGCCTGGAGAGCCTTTTCCAAATTATATACCTCCTGATGTTAGTCAACCTGTACAGGGTTTTCATTCCTATCTCTCTGAGCAGTTCACTTCCCTGTCTGTTGCCTGCAGGGAGCCCCTTACTCTTTAACCTTAATAAAAATGGGTGACAGTCACATAGTTGCTTCCATATTGATGAGGTCATCAGCCAAGATGCAAGAGAATCACTTGGTTGCTATTTAAAAACATCTATTTTCCTAAACAAGAGCAGAATCTAAGTTATATACACAGTATATTCTAGACAAGAGTTGAGTCACATATATACCCATGTATAGATTTTTAATTAGAAGCCTTTTGTTATAGGTTTAAATCCAAATTTTGTTACAGATTTTATCAATTTTAAACCATACCCAGTGAATTTACAAATCCTGAACTAGAGTTTATAGTATAGGCTTAGGAGATTTTTTTTTTTTTTAATGTCAGGTGGTGGTGGTGGTACATGTCTTTAATTCCAGCACTCGGTAGGTAAGGCAGGCCTCTGAGTTTGAGGACAGACTGGTCTACAGAACAAATTCTAGGACAGCCTGGGCTACATAGAGAAATCCTGTCTCAAAATAAACAAATGTACAAGAAGAGTTGAAAGTAGAACCTTAGAGATAAGAGACTCTTGGAAACATAGAGCAGAACAAGTTTAGATATAATAGATTTGGGGATCATTTGCTGGTGAGTTGGTAGTAGTTATGATTTGTGAGAATTCAGAAATCAAGTGTGCCAGTTTTTAGCCCTTGTCCTGTACTGAGGTCATGCTGTAGTAATAAACATGGCCTTGGAGAAAGAAAGTGGAGGAGATTTCTGTAAGCTCCAAGAGGCGGGGTGAGAATAGAGGCTGCAGTGGAGGGTGGTGTAGAGTGGGGTGCAGTGGGGTGCAGTGGGGTGCTGGGGGTGCTAGGAGGGATAAAGGAACCAACAAAGCAGGCAGCTTTCCAGGGGATGGAAAAACCTTAGGAGGGAGTTAGGACCAGAAGCTGCTAGGAAGAGATAAGCAGCCTGGCAATGTACAGGCCCAGGAAGGCCACAGACAGAAAGAGCGAGTAGCTCCTCGAGGGAGGAAGCAAGGGAAAGGGTCCCAGAATGCTGCAGCTCCCGGGGAAGAGATGAAGTGGATAAAATGTTGTTGTGAAAAGAATTTTCATCAAGGCATCCCCAAGCAGAATGGGGAACTTGTCAGAGAAGAAAACAATGCTCCAAATCACAGAGGAAAGGATCTCTTGTCCTTGTGATTGGAGCCCAGTGAGGGTGAGGAGCTTCCTGGAATACCCATGTGGCTTTTGTAATAAGAGTAAACGAAGGCAGCTTGGGGTGACATTTCTCCAGAAGAGGAGGGGAGAGAGCAGGAGAAAAGGAGATAGCCACCTGGGTGCAGCAGGCCAGAGGAGGCTCAGGCTGCAGGAGCCGGAGAATCATGTATAGCGTGTGCCCACGTGGAGGGCATGGCAGGCCAGAGTCCAGAGAGACTTACATGGAGCAGACTAGATAAATGGCTAGAAAACAGGAAGGAAGCAGCAGCCGAAGAATCAAGCTCTAGAATTTGGAATCCAGCCTCGTGGGTGGCAGAAGCCAGCAGAAATAAATGATCCGTACCTAACCGGAAAGAGCCAGCTCTGCAGCTGGGGGGAAGGGAGCGGGGAGCTCAGTTATGACAGTCCCCCAGGTATCGGCACCAGATGAACGAAAAAGGGGAGGAGGAGGAGTAATAAAAAAGGAAGGCTATGACTGCTCCTAGGTAAGGGAGAGGGGAAAGTTTATTGTAGATAAAAGGGAGAGCATAGTCATCTGGGAGAGTCCAGAGTAGACAGAGGTCATGTGAGGACTGCAAAGGAGCTGTTGATCATGAGGGTAGCCTGGGCCAAGAGGGTAAAAGCGCCAGGTAACCAAAACAACTGGATTAAATAGTGAAGGGCAGCTGGGGGCGGGGCAGCCCAAACTATAGGGTAGGGGATGAGTATCCCAGCCATACCCTGTAACAGGTAGGGACTGAGGGATGCTGGGAGAAGCTGGTGGCCAGAATCTGATATGATACTGGACCCCCCTCAGCCATTTGTCCAGGTTTGAGACATAACAATATTCACAAGTAGGTATTAGAAGACTCCTGTGTGCCTAACACCTATCACCCATCCATCTACAAATATTTATTAAGTACTCTATTAAACTGATTTTATTAAATATACAATATATCACCACATATCCCTGTAGTAGGAAGTTTCTGACTCATCCAGGCCTGCAAATTGGAAGAATCTTCCCACCTGTGGTTTCACTTTGCCACACAAAGTCTTATATTAATTTCAGGCTGATTGGCCTATGGCTCAGGCATATAATTTGCTAACTCTTACTCTTTTTTAAAATTTTTTTAATGTTTATTTTTATTTTTTAAATGAATAAGTGGGTTTTTTTGCCTGCATGTATAACTGTGTAAGGGTGTCAGTTTGGGATTACAGACAGTTGTTAGCTGCCATGTAGATGCTGGAAACCGAACTCAGGTCCTTTTGGAAGAACAGTCAGTGCTCTTAACCATTGAGCCATCTCTCCAGCCCCTAACTCTTACTCTTAAACTAACCCATGATTAGCCAAGTG
Source organism: Sigmodon hispidus (assembly GCA_004025045.1). Taxonomy (NCBI): domain Eukaryota; kingdom Metazoa; phylum Chordata; class Mammalia; order Rodentia; family Cricetidae; genus Sigmodon; species Sigmodon hispidus. The sequence goes on from PVIH01005588.1 coordinate 90,233, forward strand.
GCTAAGTACCTTTTCTCAGAGCAGCATTTTCATCTTCTTTGTTCTGCATCTGCTGGTGTCTCTCTCTGCTCTTTTTCTTCCCAGAGTTTTCTTAGTCTGGCATTCCTGCCCACACTTCCTGTCTGCCTTCTGGTCAATCAGTATTTCATTAAACCAAATATTTGGGTTAAATATTTACAATGTACAAGAGCATAATCCCACAGCATATCCCTTTTTGTGTCAAAAATTTTTAAAAGATTATAACTAACCTAAGGAAAACTATATACAATAGAATAAGTATATACAATATATACAAGCAATAATTACATGAGTAATGTCCAGTCTATTAACAGTTGACAAATTTAAGAAATTATTTCATTATTTATCCAATTTTGGTGAATCCAAAGGATTGCACCTAATTCACTTTCTATCTAACTTGTACTACTAACTGAAAACCATCTTTTGATGGCTGTCAAACTTATACACTTTAACCTCTAAGTGAGTTTCTGTTCTAAAACTGTCACCAGAAAACTGTAACTATCTCATCAAAGACCAAAGAAGAAAATACTATTAACTAAGTAAACAGAACATGCAAATGAGCAACTTCCAACAAATGTGAAAAATGAAACAGTTGGCTGCCTGGACATCACCCAAGGTTCTTCTGTGTCATTGAAGCATCCATCTTTGATCTACAGGCCTAGCATGTCTAACAGACTTCTCTGAGAAGCAGAATAGTCCTAAAGACCTTCCTACCTTGTCCTGTCAGTTCTCTTTTGTGTGTCTTGCTTGTCCATTTTGGACATCACACCTTCAGCAGCCGAGGCAAGGGCACTTTCTTGCCCAGTAGTTAACTTTTGCCCCAAAGGAGGTCAACTTCATATGGAGTTTCTTCAATGCCCATCATCTTCTCTGAACCTATATTACTAAAATATCTTAATGCCGTATTCTGTAGATCTCTGACGTGTTTGAAGAAGACTTATCCATCTAAATCATCTTTAAATATTTATTAAGTACTTAATTAAATGTAAATTTTCATCCTCAGCTCTGGCACCACAGCTCTGGCTTCACTCATGGAAAAAGAAATGAGTGTCTGTCTCACGGGATTTCTGTTCAAGTGAGAAAAGACAAACAATTACAAAATATTTACATGTAGGACCAGTAAAGGCACTTGTCACTAAACCTGACAACCTGAGTTCAGTCCCCAGGTGTCACTTGGTAGAAAGAAAGAACCAATTCCTGAAAGATGTCCTCTGACCTCCATACATGCACACCCACACACACCTACACACAATATATATAATAAAAATTGTAAGTATACCTAGCCATATAGTGATAGTTATTAAGAAAGAAGAATTAAAAGTTTTGGGCCAGGTGTGATGTCGAACATCTTTAATCCCAACACTCACAAGGCAGAGGCAAGCAGATCTCTGTGAGTTCAAGAACAGCCTGGTCTGCAGAGTGAGTTCCAGGACTACACAGTGAGACTTTGTCACCTCCTCACCTCCAAGAGGAGTGTTCCTAAGTAGGAATGGGGAGGCCATAGTAGGAGGGGCTTTGTTTCATTTGAAGTAAACATCCTCCTTAATTCTAATATAATCAGAGAAAGTTTAATTGCTTGATCAGAAGAAATAGAAAAGCAGTCATGATATGTGGGGAAAATCTAGTAAACACAGATGTCCCAAGACAGCAGTGAATGTGTTGGAGACATCAAGGGTGAGGTGTGGCTGACAGGGTGGAATGATTGCCTAGCATGCAAAGCGTGTTGTTGGGGCCAGGGGTAGAAACAGAGACAGGCACAATCTTGTGTCTGAATGAAGAGGAAGAGGCCCTGAAAAGATCCGTGAAGTAGTGCTCTGTAGTTTGGTTTTCAATGGGATCATTGGGACAAAAAAGAACAGAACATCCCTAAGACAGATTCTCATAAATCCCGGTGAGAGGGATGGTGGCCTGGCTGTGGATGGTCTAAGGGGAAACAGCAAGAAGGTTGAGCTCTGGACATCTGTTTGGAAGCAGAGGCAAAAGGCAGGATTTGCTCGTGGAAATGCAGGAAAGGAGATGAAAGGAGCGGCTGGAAGGATGGACTTCCTGTTGCTGCCATGTAGATGGATATGGGGGTTCAGGAGAGCCAACAAGGCAGCCATGTCCAGCAGTGGTACCCTTCAGTCTGAGTCAGACTTTGTGAATGGTAAGTTAAGGCTTTAACCCTCCACATCCCTGAAACAGATAATAATAACCTTCTGAGTTTAACACTGGAGTATAGAAGACTTGCTTACTGAGTTCCTGGGCTTCTTCCCCAGTACCCCAAAACAGTGATAAACACCCCAAGTTTACCACTGCCTAGATATCAGAGAAGACACACAATTTAACACACAAGACAGCACCTGCAGCTACAAAGCCAGGGGAAATTTGAGGGGCCATAGTTTACAGAGCAGAAGCATCTTCCCAAGTTTGGAAGAGGGTCAATGAAGACATGTAAGGGGACATAATACTAGATTGAAATGGGAAGGATCAATAGTCATGGAAAGATAAATTTTAGGGATGGGGATAAGAAAGGACAGGGACATGGAGAGATGGCCTGGCCCGAGGGGAGGTGTAAACACAGTCGTTATGTTAGCCTGAGGACTTGCGTTAACCCCCCCACCTCACCCCCCGCCCACCCCCCCAGAACCCACACAAGCTGGTGGACTCCCAGAAGCCCCTGTCCAGCTAGTCCTTCATCCACAATGGTGAACAAGAGACCTTGGCTCAAATAAGCTAGAAAGTGAAACCCAATACCAAAATTGTCTTTTGACCGCTACCATGTGTTGTCATGCACTCATGCTTTCGTTCACACACAGACACAAATGCATGCACGCACACCAAGGGAAAAGCAAAAGGAGCTAATGTGGTGGGGGCAGGGCATCTGGAATGGCCAAGGTGTGGGGACGGAGCATGCGGACCGACCAGAGGCATTTCTGTTTAACAGCTGAGTCTCTTGAGGATTGACTCTTAACTTGCCTTCCTTGAGCACACTCTGGGTGTCTTTAGAAAGTGTTCTGCCCTGAGCACGCATTAGGTTTCTGTCCACCTTGACCACTACGTTCTTGCCTCCAGGCTTTAGGCTTCTTGTTCTTTTTATCTAGGAAGATTCCATTCTCCCAGAAACCTACCTGATCCACACCCACCAGACAGATTGATTTTTCTCTTCTGTTTTCCATAGGAGTCATTGAATACTCCTTAAGTAGCACTCAAAACCACCCAGTTATGGAGCTTCACCATCTGTCCACCTCTCAGCAACTATAGTATTAGGTCATACTTTTTATTTATTTATTTATTTGCCTTGGTGTTTGCCTGGAACTGGAACTACTGACAGTTGTTAGCTGCCATGTGGGTGCTGGGAATCGAACCCGGGTCCTCTGGAAGAGCAGACGGTGCTCTTAACCGCTGAGCCATCTCTCCAGCCCCGAGATGGATATCTTGATAGGAGGAGCCACTGTGAGGTTGGAAATAGGCCAGGTGCTAGAGAAATCTCCAAGAACCCACAGGATGTTCCTGGCTAGGTCTCCAACCAATAGTGAAGGGGGTGCCTAAACAGGACTTCCCTCTGATCAAATGAATGGCCACCCTAAGTGTTAGTATAGAACCTTCATCCAGCAATGGACAGAGGTAGAAGCAGAGATCCACAGCTAAGCACCAGGTTAAGATCCCTGTCCAGCTGAAGAGAGAGGAGAATGTATATGAGCAAAGGAACCAGGAACATGAGCAGGAGAACCACAGAGATGGCTGACTGGAGCTATGGGGAGCTCACTGAATCAGAAACAGCCACTGGGGAACCTTCAGGGAGAGAAACTAAACCCTCTAAAGATAGAGGGCTGTCAAATGGTGTGGAGCCTCTGTGGAGGAGGATCAGACTAGGTTTCTGTTGCAAGAATTCTGGTTGTATTAAAGGAAACTCACAGCTAGACATTGGGGAAAGGCTGGAATATCAAAGAGAGGAAACAGACCACAGTCACATCTCATCCACCTATCTTCCAGCTTCTTCAGCCTCGCTCCTCAGTCGCTTCTAATGCCTCATCTGTCTTCCTACGCCTGCCTTAAATACCTTCTTTGCTCAATTGTTTCACATCCAGGTTAAGATTAAAGGTTTGAATTATTACTGTTTGGTAGTTAGCCTTGAACTCACAGAAACACTGAAAAATCTCTGTCTGCCTGGGAGCCTGGAACTCCCTCTGTAAAGCTGGCCTCAAACTCAGATCTGCTGGGATTAAAGATGTAGGTCACCACACCCAGTCTTTCCCTGTGCTGGGATTAAAGGTGTGAGTTACCACTCTCTGACCCTCCTGGATTGACTGTTGGTGGATCTCTTCTCTGATATTCCAGACTGGTTTTATTAAATATATAACATATTACCACATGTTCCTGTGAATGAACATCTTAGAACCCATTCCCTACAGAAGAATACCTAACCCAGCCCAAATATTGGGATGGGGGACTTGGATCTACCTCAGATGGATACACCAGACTGAACTGACTCACCTTGGGACTCCTTGCCCTCTTTGGGGACGAAGTGGGGTATGGGAGTGGGGATGCTGAGGGGTGCTAAGGGAGGAGAGAAGGGAGGGCAAGCAGATATACATGCTGGGGTAAATACCTGCTAGCTCAGAGAGGCTGAATGGGCAGCTGACCCTTGTCTGCTGATGTCGAAGAAAAAAAGGTCTTCTTCCTATTCTGTCTCTAATAAAACTCAAACACAATACCTTCCCTTCTACTTCCTGTGTGACTTTCTTTTTTTTTTTTTTAAACAAAGTTTTTTTTTTTTAAACTTTATTTATTTATTTGCCTTGGTGTTTGCCTGGAACTGGAACTACAGACAGTTGTTAGCTGCCATGTGGGTGCTGGGAATCGAACCCAGGTCCTCTGGAAGAGCAAACGGTGCTCTTAACTGCTGAGCCATCTCTCCGGCCCCCCTGTGTGACTTTCTATCCATCCTCCTGACCCCCTCTTACTCTCTATGGTTTTTTCCTGTCAACTGGTTGTTTGCTGGGCATCTTTTTTTTTTTTTTAACTTTCTTTATTTATTTAGTTATTTATCTTGGTGTCTTGCCTGGAACTGGAATTACAGACAGTTGTTAGCTGCCATGTGGGTGCTGGGAATCGAACCCGGGTCCTCTGGAAGAGCAGACAGTGCTCTTAACCGCTGAGCCACTTCTCCAGTTGCTGGGCATCTTGATCTATGGTGGACTTTATTTAATCCTATTTGCAATATTCAAACAGAAAGCTCTTGGATTAAAGGTGTGTGCTAGGGCTGAGCCACACCACAATTAGAAACAGGTTTGTTTGTTTTCCTAAATCATACAATCTCAGTATGATAAAATACTGCAGCACTACATAGTGAGTTCAAAGCTAGCCAGGGCAACACAGTGAGATAAATTCCTGGGTTGAACCCCTAGTGTACCCCAGTCAAAAAAGAAAGAGAGAGAGAGAGAGAGAGAGAGAGAGAGAGAGAGAGAGAGAGAGAGAGAGAGAGAGAGAGAAGGGACTGGAGAGATGGTTAAGAGCACAGATTGTTCTACAAGAGGACCCTGGTTCAATTCCCAGCACCCACATGGCAGCTTACAACTGTCTGTAATTCCAAGATCTGACCCCCTCACACAGACACCAATGTACATAAAATAAGAATAAATTATAAAAAAGAAAAAAGAGTATGACGAAATGTACTCATTTTAGAATCTGCATAATCGGTATTCAAGCATAGCTTTCACAATTTATCTATAAAAGAAATAATAACAAAACAAGTAAAACATGAGAGAAAAGGGAGCTGGTAGGTGCTCTGCGATCTGCTGAGCTCCTGCTGGCAAAGAGGTACAAAGGTGCACGGACTGTGCCCACAGCAGGTCTCTGCAGCCATCCCTGGCCTCACCCTCCCATGTTCTTCTTGAGTAAATAAATCTGAACTTCATGCTTACTGTGTAGTGTCCTGTTTGGGCCACTTTACAGGGAATAGTGGATATTATGACCACATGAGTGTGTTTCTTTTATGATAATGGAGACCTCCCTGTAATGGATAGGGCCTGTAACTGGGAGGGCCTATACCCATTTGTAATGAGAATGTGTAAACTTGAAAAACATTCTCAACAGGAAATAGATCAAAAGAGATTTCAGCTGTAGGATGAGGAAAGGAAACAGGACAAGCTGTACACACTTTGCTAACATGGGAAAAACAAGTTCTAGCCAGTCTGCTTCTCCAGTTGAAGTCTTGTGTGTCCCTCTTGAGTTCACGTCTGCGGTGTTGTAGTAACGCAGTTCAGAGTCACAGGAACAGGTTCATTTTCCCTGTCATCTGAAGATTAAAGGACAGGAAAGGAACATCACTAACCTTGGGGAATCCCAGCAGAGCTGTTACAGAATACCTGAGAAGTCGGGGACCTTCTTGGGGTTCTTAGTTTTGTTAGTAAATTAGAATGGACACAATCAGAAGCTTAGGGACAATTTATTAGACTTTAAAGAAAAACTCCAGGCAAAGCCCCAAGCTCAAAGGGAGAAGGAGAGTGGAGAAAAGAAGGAATGAACCCATGTTGCCTGAGATAAGGCCTCCAGGAGGTCAGTCAGATAGTGGCACATAGCCACATGCCCTGGAGGGGATTCTTGAGAAAGATAAAGAAGCCCAGTTGGCACAGTGATTGTTCAGCATACCCGTACACCCTGGGTTTGATCCCTAGAACTAGATAAACCAGGTGTGGTGAGTGAAAAGAGAAAACTTAGCTCAAGAAACCCCATTTTGCATTCTAGTAGCTATTTTATAAAAAGGTAAAATAAAGTTAAGCTTCTCATTTCTGTTAATAGGGGTGCTGCCCAGGTGTGGGAGAAGAATAGTCATGCCTGATCAGTCCTGAGAAAAGAACATGTCCTAAAAGAAGAGACCTAGCAGGGGGCCTCCCCAGTTCTGAGAGAATACCTGCTCAGATCTGGGAGATCAGCCAAGATGTCAGCCCAGGTTTGGGAAAGGAATAGATCTGGGAAAAACCAGTCACCTGAGGTAGGGTCCCGGTAGGGTCCAGGTGGGGTCCAAAGACACTCTGGGTAGAAAGACCCTAAGCCTTAGGAGCCAATCAGTAGCACATCATCACTGTACCCCCAAGCAACCAACTCTGCTGTAGCTTTTTCCTATAAAAACCCCTTGTAACTAAGGGCACCAGCTACTTCCTGCTCTGTTGTCACAGAAGCTTGAAGTATGCTCCCTGCCTGGCTTGTATTATTATATTGCCAATAAACCTTGCTGTTTGCATTCCAGACATTTCTGGCTTCGGTGGCTTCTCTGTGGGTTGAGCTCTGGACACAACAGTGAGTAGAGACAGGAGTATGGGGTCATCCACACCCATGCTATACGATGCACTCCCCCACCACACACACACACACACACACACACACACACACCACACAAAGTTTTTTGAAATACAGTTTTACTGTGTAGCTCTGTTTGGTTTGCTATGTGGACCAGGCTGGCCTTGAACTCATAAAGACTCAGCTGCCTCTCAGCCTTCTGAGTGTACTCTTAGCTTGAAGCAATATTTACATATTCACTGTAGCTTCTTGCTCACAGAAGCCATGAGGTAGAAGAAACTCAAATATCTAAGATGAAAGAAAATATGCTGTTGAATTAGCCCCGGAAGAAAACCTGCTCTGTAATCTCAACACTTTGGGATTTTTTGAGGATATCCTGGAGTTCAGCTATACTGTGAGACCTTGTGCTCCCAAACAATTTCTTCCCCCACAAAAGAAAATGTGGTACATAATTCAATGACATTATTCAGCATTAAAATAGGAAGGAATCCAGTAAATCTTGAAGGCATTACTTTCAGTGAAATAAAAGTTACAAAACAACTGGCTTATGATTTTGTTTATACGGAAAGAGAAGGCAGAACATGAGAACCAGGGTCAGGGGGAAAAAAAAAGGATTTGCTTGCTGTTCAGTGGGTCTAGCTTCACCTTTCTAAAAAATTATTTGTTTTGGTGATGAAACAATAAAACAAACTTTACACACTTTACCTTTAACTACTGCCTGTAACCATTTTTTAGAATTTTGAGATGAAAAATATTTGTAAGCAATGTAAACGGTACTCATGCTGCTGAATTTTGTGTTTATAATTCAATAGTAACTTTTCGGCTTGAATTTGTTTGGCTTTTCAGACAATAACAAGAGACCTTTCTGGGGGATCTCCCGTGCGGGGAGAATAGATTCCACGCGTGCTTCCGCAGCCTTCAGGTCCCCGTCCAGTCCCGCCGCCCCCGACCCTGTGTCCTCCCCCGTCCCCGCTTCCGGCCCCGCCTGCCCGAGGCTTTCGCCCCGCCTCCTGCACGAACTCCCGCCCCCGCTCCCTCCCACTGTCTCCGCCCACCTCCGAGTTTCCGCCAATCGCCGCCTTGGCTCCGCCCCCGCGCCTTCCTTCATCCGGGTTCATTTCTCTCGTGGTGGCTTGCGAGTATGGAGTTCCAGGGTGAACGCGTGTCTGGTCCCACAGCTTCTTCTTCTGGGAACTGTTCTCAGGTCACAGTGTCTAGGGAGCTGCTGACCGCCGGGAGCGAGGGTTCACGAGGTGAGCGGCGGAGGAGAGAGAGCTGGGCTGGCTGGGCCGGGAACGATGTGGAACCCGGGACGCTTCGCCGGTGGTGCGGGAGACTGGTGTGGGGATCCGGAGATGCTGCAGAGCCCGGGACGCTTCGGGGGTCCGGGGAACCGGAGATGCTCCGGAGCCCGGGACGTTTCGGGGATCAGAGGTGGTGCGAGGAGTTGGAGATACTGCAGAGCGCGGGGACCCGGGGATATGATTATGTCTGCAGTCCGGCAGTTTTTACGGAACTACAGAGAGAACCTGGACTGGACTGGCAGGAATGGTAGGTAGGTAGGTAACAGGCAAATACCATTTTAAATAATCTTTGTATTAAGCACGCACTCTTTTAGTGTTACCCTGGTGGAAGGTGACGCGTGTGCGGGAAATTCACTCAATTTTAGGTAGTGTGGTGCATAAGAGGGAAGCATGGGTTCGACGGGGCATTGTGGTGCACGTCTTTAATTTGGGAGGGAGAGGCAAACGGATCTCTGAGTTCCAGAGCAGGACAGCGAGACCCTGTCTCAAAAACAAAGAAAATCGTAAGTTGATTATCGTTTCAGCCCAGCATTTTGTTTACTTTACTGTGTAAACTTTTTATTTTAATGTGTCTTGTGTATGTCTGATGCCAGAAGAGGCCCTGTAACGTCTGGTCCTTTGGAACTGGAGTTATAGACCAGTGTGAGCCACCATGTGAGTGCTGGGACTCAAACCCTGGTGTTCTACAAGAGGAGCTGCTGAGACAGTTTCACTATGTGGCCCTGGCTGGCCTAGGGCTCAGAGATTCACCTGACTGTCTTCTGGGTGGGGGAATTAAAGGTCTGCTCCACAGTGCCCACTTGTTGTTATTCATCCAGAAGGTGGGATCCCATGTACATTTGTTACAGATGAGCCATGGAGATGAGATTGGCTGAGCAGAGGGGAGATAGTTGTACATCAAGAATCAAAACGTTGTAGAAGTGTGTTTGCCCTTCTTCCTCAGGGTGTCAAATGGTCCAGACTGAAGACAGTCACAGGAGCTGTTGCTGATTTCCTCTCTATCACTGTTCTACAGTGCTGAGGGGTCATCCCAGCGCTGAGTTGCAATATATTTATGATGTAAACTAAATTGTTTATGTGTTTTCAGGTATCTGGGACCAGTTGCTCATCAGCTCTAAGCCTCATTCCAGGAAGACCTCTGCCCTTCAAACAGTTAGGATACAGAGGAGCCCTTGTAAGTAGTGCCTTTCAACTCTGGGGGCAGGGGCGATTCCCCATTACACTAATTAATACTTTATTTGATGGGATAGCATCTTAATGAATCATATCAAACCATAGAGTTTAGATATAGCAAGTCTTATATTGCATAAGCCATTATCTGAGAACAAGGATTTCTCATCACACCTGCAGTTTCAGTGTTGTGTTTTTTTTTTTTAACCCCCAGAATACATTGCTTTTTAAAAATAAAAAATAAAAAATATGTGAGATGCCCCACATCTGCAGTTGGAAGGCTGAGGCTGGAGAACTGCAGCATGTTAGAGATCAGTTTGGGCAGTTATCAAGACTTCACTTGTTTGGAAAGGCACTTAGTGTTCACGTGCTTTGGAATATTAAACATGGTTATGGAGAATAACCACTGTTGATTAATTGTTGTTTTAATACAGTCTGTGTTGTATTGAAATGTCTTCAGAATTGAAGCATTCCTTTCTATGTTAAAACATTTTCTTAAGTGGTATAAGGAGGCTTTTTATATCTCATAAGATATAGAAGTAAGCTGGGTGGTTGTGGTGGTACACACCTTTAATCTAAACACTCAGGAGGTAGAGACAGGTGGACCTTTGAGTTCAAAACCAGCCTGGACTACATATAGATCAAGTTTAAGGCCAGTCAGGACTACCCAGAGAAATCCTGTCTTGAAAAACGGAAAAGAAAAAAAGAAATAGTAAACAAACTTCCAAAGTAAATTGCAAGATTTCCAAGACCCCTTTCCTAAGGATCTCCCCAGCAGTGACTGGTGAGCTTTAGCTGCCTGTGGCTCCCTGCAGAGCGCAGCAGGAAGGCAGCTTTGGTGAGGTGTCACTCATATCCTCTGGGTAAGCCCCATAAACCAATGGTTCACCAAGTTATTCTCTGGGGGAATCTTTAGCTGTTAGTAGAGCCTTGTCTGCGGTGAATACATGTAACTTTATGTCTCGCTTCATATACCAGGCTAAACTAGAACTCACTGTAGCTCAGACTGGCCCTGACCTCACTGACCTTGCTGCCTCAGCCTCTTGAGTTGTGGGATTAAAAGCATCAGTTGTATCACTCTTAAAAATAATACAACCTAACAACAGAGCCAGTTCTCTTTGAAATCACACTTCATAACATGGCTGAGTTGCACCCTCATACCTGTGCTCCTCACAGAGACACTGAGATAGCTTTCATTATTATCACCATCTGTGTGAAGGGCTCCCACCTTAATCTTTGGAAGTCCAGTTAAGGCTCTTCTGCCTTGGTTCTCCTGGTACTTGCCACAGTGGTGTGCCTTGGGTTTTGATGGTCTTGCTACAATTTGAACCTGGTGCTCTGCAAGCCTCTGCTCGGAGCTATTTCCCAGCCCTTACTGCATTTATTTGCTTTTTGAAAAAGAGTTTAGAGCGTAGAATGGTGATTACAGAGTGAGAGAGCTGGGAAAGGGGGTGAAGATGATTTAAGGGAAAAAGCTCAGTGGGGAGAAAAATCTTCAAATTCTGTTTCACAGCATGGTAAATACAGTTAATCAGAAGAGATTGTACATTTCCAAATTTCCAAAAGTAAATTTCAAATGTTCTCATACCAAAAAAAAAAAAAAAAAAAAAGCCTCAAATTCACAGGCAACTGCCTCCCAAGTATTAGCATTAGACATGTGCCACCATTGCGCAGCAGAATTTTTTATTTTGAGATAGGGTCTCTTAAATTGCTCCGATTGGCCCAGAATGCCCTCTGGAGCCCAGACAGGCCGTGAACTTGTGATCATCTCACTTCTTACAAAGAAGCTGTGATGTACGTGCCTCCACCAAAGTGAGGGTTTTATTGTTATTTTTTTAATTTTGAGACAGAGTCACATAGTCCAGGTTGGTCTCAAACTTCATTGTTTTACTGAGAAAGACCCTGACCTCCAGATTCCCCTGCTACTCCCAATTCTAGGATTATAGTTAGGTGCTGCTTCATCTGCCTGTCTACCTTTACTTGCTCTTTTTTTTCCTTCTGCTCCTAACAGAACACTTAGGAGTTAACAACTCAGTTCCAGAGTTCTTCCACAGTACTCCTCTAAAAATATGGTCAGGTCCATGCAGCAACACTCCAGTCTTGTGGTACCAGTTTCTGTGCTAGTTAGGGTTTCTCTTACTGTGCTGGAACACCATGACTTGACCAAAGCAACTTGGGGAGGAAAGGGTTTATTTGGCTCTCACTACCATATCACTGTTCATCACTGAAGGAAGCCAAGTATAGACACTCCACCAGGGTAGGAGCTGATGCAGAGGTCACGCAGGGGTGCTGCTTGCTGCTACTTACTGGCTTGCTTCCCATAGCCTTCTCATCCTGCTTGCTCATAGAACCCAGGACCACCAGCCGAGGATGGGACCATCTGTGATGGGCTGCCCCCCGCATTGACCATTAATTAAGAAAATGTCCTGCAGCCAGGTCTTGCAGAAGCATTTGCTCATTTAAGGGTCTCTTCTCAGACGATTTTACCTGGTGTGGAGTTGACCAAGCTAGCCAGCATTAATTAGAAGTCTAAATCACAAGGAGAGGAAGCTTGGCTCATTTGGGGGATGAATGAACCCATATCAGAAACTACAAGTATATCCGGATCTTTCCTCACCTGCGGCCTGTCTCGGCTGTGGAGAGTTGGTTGGTTAATGAGAAGTTTCAGGCCAACACTCAACAATTAGTTGGTTTATTTCTCTTCAGCTCCCAAATTAACCACTTCCTAGCTTGGCTAGAACACCATGCCAGCTTATGTATGCCTCAGAGCTCATTCTGTCGTGTAAGACTACAGAACACATAGGCTTGTTCAGGATGAAGGACTATAGTGACCCAGGTTAGAAAGGAAGTACAGGGCACCGTGCTGTGCAGGAAAAAAAGTCTGCAGATGGTAGACAGGTGACTAAAATAGTAAAAATAGAAATGGGATCCATTAGTAACTTTGACAGGCACGTTTAACCGTTAGATCATTCTGCCCGTGTTTTCAGTCACCTTGTTGAATGCCAGCCAGCCTTCTAGAATTTTATACTGTTGCAGTAGAAAAGAAACAAAACATTTGAATCCTGTTGCTCCAAGAGTTTCGAAGAAGGGCTGGGAATGTAGCTGTTTGGTAAAGCCCTTGGCCTAGCAAAAGTAAGGCCCTGGTTCAATCCCCAGCAGTTCAGAGTGATGGACGTTAAGAGTTGGTGGATTTATTGTTGCTCTGCCCTGAAGTGTTGTTTACTAGGAGTTCTAGATCTGGGATTTGCTAACATGTTTGCATGCTGTGTTTGCTCTCCACAGTGTTAGACCAAGTTCAGGCCTTTCTCCCACAAATGGCCCAAGCAAATGAAAAACTACGAAAGGAAATGGCAGTTGCACCAGCTGATCGCTTCAATATTGAAAATACTGATGGGACATCTGGAAACATCGTACAGATGGTAACTACTCTATTTCTGTTTCATGTGATGAAATTAGTGTACCGATCACCAAAATGGGAAAGAAGGATATTTTGAAATTTTGTTCTAAAATAAAATGTTACATTAAAATTAGCAAACACCTTCACACAGGCAATATGGTAGGTAGGGAATGCTTTGGAGTTGCACAGGCCATGCCATCTCTGCTCAGTGCTGAATGCAGCTATTGATGTTAACAAAGAGCAGGGTGTTGTACAGTTATGTCCACTAGACTATTTTAAGGGAAGCGCTAAGTATTTTGGCTCAGTCCAAGGGGAGCATTTTTTTATGGTGGGAAGTTATGCCTGGGGCTCCATCTGTGGTGGCAGGCACTTATGCCATACTAGAATTTCATATTTCATCCAGTGCTTTAATTTTTTTTTCTCTTTAGCTACTTTTTGGAAGTATAGAAACCATTCTTAATTTAAGAGCTGAATAAAATGGGGCAGCAGGTAGGGTTTATCCTGCCAGTCATTTGCTGGCCCTTGCTTAGAAACGTAAATCTAATAAGGCAAGAGTTGAGGAATGTTTTTAAGGGAGTGGTGTTGGGAGACCAGCTCTTACATGGCCCAGATGACCTCATCGTCAGCCCTGCTCATCTCCCACTGCTGAGATTACAGGTTGGGATTGTAGATGTGTCACTCTGGCCAATGTTTGAGTTTCTTGTTAAGATTGAAGTGTCAGCGCTGGAGAAATGGCTCAGAGGTTAAGAGCACTGACTGTTCTTCCAGAGGTCCTGAGTTCAATTCCCAGCAACCACATGGTGGCTCACAACCATCTATGATGACATCTGGTACCCTCTTCTGTATGCCATACCCATAATAAATAAATCTTAAAATGTCCAGTGCCTGACTCTAGCCTAGTGGGTCTCAACCTGCCTAAGACCATTGGAGAAAACAGATATTTGCATTATGATTCTAACAGTAAAATTGCAGTTATGAAAAAGCAACAAAAATAATGTTATGGCTGGGGCTCACCACAACGTGAGGAACTGTCTTAAAGGATCACAGCATTAGGAAGGTTGAGAACCGCTGCTCTAGTCCATTGTATTGAGAGAATGGCGGATGTGTACTGGACAGAAAGGCCTTTTTATTTAATTATTTTTAATATGCACTGTCTTTCACCTTCATGTATATCTGTATGATGATGTCACATCCCCTGGAGTTACAGATAGTTGTAAGCCACTATGTGGTTGCTGGAGATTTAACGCAGGTTTTTTTTGAAAGATCAGCCAATATGCTTAACTGCTGAGACATGTATCCAAACAAGAAGAGCCTTTTTAAAGACATAATTAAAATAAATCCTTCAGACTGACCCTGACTTTGCTCCATGATGTACTCGGGCACCTGAAAATGTGAATGTGGCCATTTGTATTAAGCACATAGTCGACCTGTGCTCCAGAATTGATAATGAATATTTATTGGTAGCTTTCTCTGCAACTTATATTTAAGAATTACTATTTTTTTGTGTGCACATGAGTGTATGTCTGCCACCCATGTGGGTGCCCATGGGAGTCTGAGGAACCAGAAGAATATTAGATTTTCTGAAATTAGAGTTGAGGTGTTGTGAGACACTTGGTTGTTAGTGGGTGCTGGGAACTGGATTGGGGTCCTCTGGAGAAATAGTAAGTACGCATCTCTGACTTCGGAGCCATCCCTGCAGCCAGCCATGTTGTGTTAAAATATGTTCCAGAAGTGCCCTGAAGTGGATTTCTCAACTTGACACTTTCTATAGGATGTGGCCTTGTTTGAGATGAATCGGTCGGATTCAAACGAAGACAGCTCAGAAGAGAGCTCACCGGACAGCTCTGAGGACAGCTCAGAGTCCGAAGGTGAAGACTGCACGTCCTCCGAAGTCACCGCAGAGAATATAAAGTTTCCAAATGCAGAAGGTGGCAGAGGCAAGATTGAAGTTTTAGACAGTCCAGCAAGTAAAAAAAAGAAGCAGTGAGATAGACCAATGAAAAGAAGCAGGTATTCCCCACCTGCGACTGGGGGGATGCCGGTTCCCAGGGTGATGGGTTCAGGGTTCCTGTGAGTGTCAAAAAGAAAACGTTCAGATCTGGGCGTGTTCTAAATAGAAAGTGTCCAGAGCTTGACTGCTGAGAGTGCAGTGCTCTTGGATACTGAGAAGGGAAATATACACAGAAGAAATAACTTGGTTACATGCAGGCATCTGCCTGAGTTGACATGGTCTGAACAGTGTAGCCTGTGACTCAGTTGAATCTCTCCTACACTAAAATCAGGCTATTGTTTATAAAATTCCCACTTCCATATTAGAGTTTTAGTTTGTTTCTGTACCAAGGCAGATTATAATTTGTTATATAGATATAGGAACTCGGTACTAGAGAGACCAGCCCAGGATAATGGGTCCTGCCATTTAAGGTATAATGGTGGCTATATTTTATTCAAGGAAACCTAACTGCCTTTGTACGGACATTTGACATCCTATAAGGACAGACTGTTCTTTGCTGTAAAGATGTTTAGTGTTTACAGATCTCTTCACACTGTATCACTGCATGCTGCTGTATGACTATGAATTAATGTAAACATAATGGTCCTGACCACCTAAAGAATGACTTCACTTCTCCGGTTAGCTAGCTTCCAGCCTGGTGGTGACTTGGGTAGCTGATCTGACTCACCAGTCTTGGTTGTCTTATCAGGGATTGCAAGTGCTGTAGGTGGGAAGATGAACCATCCTTCCAGGAGGGTACCTGAGTATAGGACCCTGCCTCTGTTACCTGGAGAACTCTCTCTTCGCTTACCCTGATAGTTTAATGTACTGTATGTTGATGCTTAACATCCCTTGCCCTGTCTGAGCCAGGGTCTCTGGTTGGTCCTTCTGGCAGCTGCTGCTCCGTAGTAAAGAAAGGTTAGAGTATCAGGCCTGGACCAGTCTCCTACCTTCTGTACCTTCTTCCTCTATAGTCCCTGAACCTTAAGAAAGGTTTTGTGCTCATTTCTCTCCTGAGGACTGAGCCACTGGGCTGCTGTGCCAAAATAAGAGGCAAGACTACAACCATGGTTGCACACTCCTCAAGTGACACAGGCTGTCAGGGCGTATACCCCATGGAAGTGGCTAAGCCAGTGGCCTAAAGCATCCTGCGCATCTGTAGATCTCACGCTTTCGTTGTGTTTTCTGGTATCCATTGATGCACACAGATCTGTGTGTAGCTGTGTATATAACCAGAGCCAGTCTATAGCCTGTTTTTTCAATTACCGGGTTTTTTGGCTTAAGAATCATCTGTACAGGTTTGGTTCAAAACTTGGGAGTAAGCCTAGCCAGGGTTTTGCTTACATTGCCAGTGTAGGTCTCCTGCTTAGGGAATAAATTCCTGTGAGAAAGACAGTGGCTTCCATCTTAGTGAGGTCCAAGCTGCACACTGCAGCTGAGGCATGAAAGAGTAAAGCATTTATTAACATGTACGGGAGAATAAAGGTTATATATAGTTCTCAAGCTGGACATGCTTCCTGACAAATGGTGGACACTATTTGGGAAGTCTATATGTAATCATAAGGGGAAGATATGTTGGAGACTGAGAATGTTCTGAGCATGCTCAGTTACAGTCATAGCTCAGAGAGGAAAGGTGGCAGATGGGAACATCCTGAGGGACAGTCTACACTATGAAGATGGTTGGGGAAGGTTCTGGGGTGCTCTTAGGCCTGTAGTCCAAACACTTGATGAGGTGGTCAGTGGCTGCTTTGAGATAATTCCTGAGTTAGAGGAGATGGAGGACAGCTCAGGGGGACTTGGAGAAATGCCTCTGCAGTGTTCCCTCCCATACAGGAATAAAAAGCCCCATGAATAAATGTCTTTCTGTTTACTTGACCTGTAGTACCCTTTTACAACTCTTACAGAGGCAGCCACCATGAACCTACCAATCATAGTGTATCTCATTCTGTCTTTCTAAGCACAGTGGGACATGATCATATAGAATGTCCATTGTAGGGTTAGGTCCAAATTCATGATGCTTAGAAGGTAGCATGCTAGGCCAGTTGTAGGCTCCCCTTCTACCAAAAACTTGTGTTTAGAATAGGATTGTCCTGTTCTGGTTTTATTCCTCTGGGAGGGGCTCTGCTGATTGTGGGGAGATCTGTGATGTTCCTTCAGTTTGTCTGGAGGGGAGTGAAATAAAATGTTCCATAGAATACCTACCTGAAAGAGACAGACCATGTACAATAGTCAAATCATCATCATCATGGGTTATAGTTGCTGTCTAGGGCAAGAAGAGGTAGCCACAGTATGGTTCCAGTACACATAAATACTCAGAGGATAAATGACTTAGCTTTGCTATTTTTGACCAAAGCAACTTGTAAAATAGAGAATTTAGTTTTATGGTTCCTTACAGTTTCGGAGGTGAATCTGCGGCCATCATGGCAGTGGGCAAGCAGAGCTAGAGCTCTGTAGCAGCAGCTTGTATCTGTTCTACAAGCAGGAGGCAGAGAGGGCCTGGGCTTCTGCAACCTCAAAGCCCATCCCCAGTGACACACATTTTCTAGCAAGGCCACACCACCTAATCCTTCCTAAACAATTGCATATATTAGGATCTAACATTCAGATGTATAAGACCATTTTTATTTAAACCAATAATTGATGGGGTACATATGTGTTTAGCATAGCAGTGGTGGTAGTCTTTCCTTTTGAATGTACAGATTTTTCAGCCCCAGGTTTCTGACCTGACAGTATTCAGGAGGGGTCATGGGGGGGGGGGCTGGACAGAACTAGAAGAAGATTGACTGTGCCTATGCTGATTGAAACACCACTGAACCTGCTGTTAACCTGTGTAACAAGTTAGTAGGAATACTTCAGGTCAGTAGCCAAGTGAGGCAATAGGAATGAGCTTCCCCTTGTGGCCTGAATAATGTCCAACACTAATGGCTAACCATTGGAGGTGGAGCAGTGTATGCTGGTTAAGCCCAGGTTGGTATTCCAGTCTACTGAAGTCAGCATGTGGTGTCTTCAGGAGCCAGGGATGATCACTTACCTCTTGTACACTCCCAGGGATAGTAACAGTAGTCAGTCTACTATGAGGACCTCAGGGATCTATCTCCCTAGCCAAGAACTTCTAGGAAGGTAGACCACTCTTGGCATCAGAGTTTTAATTTAACCTGCAGTTTATGCGTATGTGCCTTTATTTAAACATTACCTGCCATGTAAGTATTTGTGACATTTCTGTAGTCTGATTTTGTGGTACCTTATCAGAGACTTGGCAAAAAGCTCTTCCAACATTCCTTTTTAGATACGATGGCTTTACTGTTAGTGAAGCAGGCTCTGCTGGATTCTATCCACTTCAGGGTTTCTCTCTTTGGCTAGCAGTTGCTCCAGTATTGTGGATGTTGGGCTTACACCGCTGTATGGCAGGGCTATAAAACCCATAGAAACTGCCTCTTCAGATGGAGTAGGCCTCTGGTGAACACTGGGAGACTTGGCACACTAAGCACATGGTTGTTTAAGCTGCCCCTTAAGAGTCTAAGTTTACTCAAAACTTCTGAGAGAGGAGGACGGTCATGTTGCGGGGATCCGTAGGGAGTGTTGGAGCACAGATGATCAAGATGGATTGTTTACATGTATGAAATTATCAAAGAATGAATAAATTCTCCTTTAAAAAAGCATTTGGTGGCACATTCTTGTCCTAACACTCAACTGAGGCAGAGGGATTGAGAGTTTGAGACACAGCAAGACCCCCCCACCAGCCCTTGTGCCCCAAGTCCATTCCTCCTCATCAGGTTATCCCAGGATGGACACTGGAACAGTGTGAGGTGTGAAGGGGCACGGGTACCCAGAAGTCCACTGCTTAGCTGCTCTGCTACGTTCTCAGTGACGTTTTCATGTTAGTCATTTATTTGTCACCATGTCTGTCTACAAAACCACAGATCAGCAGATCTGGCCCTTGCAGAAGGAAGTGCACAGGCAGAGGAGGTGGGGGCTGAGTTACAAGGAATCAAGGCTGATCCAACATCTCCCTTTTTATTTATATAAGCAGCACTTGTCTTAGGTCATCCCTCCAGCATGGACTTACCCATCATAGGAAGGTGCCCTACAAATTCCCTGTCTAAGGTACCCATGGCTGGCGAAGGAAGTTACCCGTCACTAGTTACCGCTTATTTAACATTTGTATCCAAATCTGAGCAGTCAACTCAGGCGGCACCATGGCTAACAAGGCCTGGCGAGTAACCTACGCTTGATCGGTGAGCTGACAGCTGCAGGCTTGCACCAATACCCAGACACTCCAGGAATGCCAGAGATACAGTTCCAGCCCATTTTTGCATCCAGCCAGTAATTTTGGTCATCCAATCCCACCAGGCTTCCTCAGTTATAGGCTTAACTCAAGTACTATTAATTTCTGTAATAGCATGCATTAATTGTAGGGTATAATTCACAAATGTCAAATTCCAAGATCCCTTTAAAAAAATCATTCAATTGCTTAACCTGAGTAGAGGCATTAACAATGGAATTAGGGGGAACACAAACAGCAGAATAGAAACAGGTCGATCATTGTTGAGTTCATAAAATGGCCACCTGCTCTTCCAACAGGGCAGTCTGTTGATTCAAGGACACAACACCAAAATGCAATTGTCCATTAATTTGGTTCTGAGTCTCTAGCACGCTGGAAACCCTCTCTGCTAGGCTATGGATCACTGTGGCCTACTGCATCTGCTGGCTAATGGCGAGCCCAGCAGCGGTGGTGGCTGTGGCTGAAATGGCTTTGGTGGCAGTGATGGCCATGGTAATGCCAAAGTTGCTCTTTTCTCGATAGAGTTCCACAGGGAATCGGGCGGCAGGCACTCTCACCATCAAGGCATATTGTGCATTCCTCCAGCAATTTGAAAGACTGCAATTAGAAGCTGGACAGTTTAATAACCCACTCCCCTCCCCTGCAGACCCATTCCATAGCACAAAGGAAAATGGAGAAAATACACAGGAGAAGGATATTATAAAAAAAGTTATTCCCACTAGTCAAGTTAAGTTTCAAAGAATCTTCAAAAGGAGTGGTAGAATTCCAAGAAGCCATGCCATTAAAAGCCAGACCATCGCTCACCATCACAGGAATTGCATCCAGGTATGCATATGGTCCATAGAAGAACATACCACTAAAGGTAGGCACCCTGCCTGCCATGGTAGGATTCCTAAAATGAAACTCACCAGCCTCCTCTGAGGAGTTCTTAAATGGCAGCTGATAACCAAACCACCAAAGATCATGGTGGCCGGATAAGAGCCAGGGATTGGCGGCAGTACACCCTCTCCAGACCAAAGAGTGCCCCAGCCTTGTATGTCCGACCTCACTCCAGCATCGGGCTTCAGGCTGAAGGACCCGGAGTATGATCAGCACAGTCAGCGGGGCCCTTCCAGGGACGCACCAGTGCTCCAGCAGCCAAACAGGCATCTGTGGGGAAAACACAGGCCCCCTCACTCTGGCCAGCACTGAGACTGCTGGTTTCCAGGTTCCTGTGGTCAGATCCTTCCAGCACACCAGCGCCTTCATAGGCACAAGCCCCTGGAAATGGTCTCTGTACAGCAGTATGCCTGTCCTTATCCACAGTTAAAAAATTTAAAATAAAGAGAGTAAGTGTAAGTCGCAAGACAGACAGGTCCTCTATCTTCCCCAAACATCTTACTCTCTTTAGTTTTTTGTAATTAAGTCTTTAAGGTGGAGTTGGCCCATTCCACTATAGTTTGTCCTTGTGAATTACATGGAATTCCATTCTTATGTATAATAGTTGAAAGCCTTTGCTAGGGTATACAGGTCCATTATCTGTTTTAAGTATCCGTGGCACCCCCATAGAAGCAAATGCCTGTAGCATATGCTTTTGAACGCCTTTCAGATGTTCTCCACGATGGAGGAAGGCAAATATCATCCCAGTGTCCATGGACACTTGTACATTTTTCTTAGATTTATTTATTATGTATACAGTGTACAGAAGAGGGTACCAGATGTCATTACAGATGGTTGTGAGCCACCATGTGGTTGCTGGGAATTGAACTCAGGACCTCTGGAAGAACAGTCAGTGCTCTTAACCTCTGAGCCATCTCTCCAGCCCCACATGTACATATTTTAAGAGGCCAAAAGAGGGCATGTGAGTAACATGCCACAATTCATCATGTTTAAGTCCTCTCAGATTTACTCCGAGGGAGGGTACATGAATACAAGGAGCCCAGGTAGGAGAAGTAGTGGCAATTTTTACAGCCTCAGTGCAGGTGCAGCGGGTAAGATGCTGTAGGGTTTGAGCATTTAAATGAAATCGCCGATGCAGCTGCAGAGCCTCATCAAAAGCTGTAGCTACGAGGTGAGTATATGAATCAGCACTCCGGTTTCCCTCTGCCAGGGGACCAGGCAAGGCTGAGTGGCCTCGAATATGTCCTACGAAAAGGGGATCCTTTCTTATCCAAATTAATGCCTGTAATTGCTGTAAGGCCGTGGCAACTTTTGAATGAGGACTAGTGTATATGGAAGTTACCAAGGGAAGCATAATTTGAGCCACATAGCAACTATCAGTGTAAAAGTTAAGGGGCTCATTAGCAAAATGTTGTAAAGCCAAAATTACGGCAGTAACCTCGGCCTGCTGAGCCGAGACCCTAGGCATTTGGTGTCTAACAACTCCATCCTCACTCCTATTACAGCAAATCCCTTGCTGGGGGCATCCGTGAAAAGAATTTGAGCCTTAGATAAGGGCTTTTGTTTTACCTCCCTTGGAAAAATCACAGGACATTTTCTAAAATCTTCAATTAGTTTATGGGCTGGGTAATGATTGCCTAGGCTACTTTTGGTAGTGCATAAGAATAGGCACCAGGATTCCTCTTCTGCTAGCAGCCAATCCAACATTTTCTTATCATAAGGTAATACAATTTTATCGGGCTCCTTGCCAAAAATGAACAAACTGATTTTTCTGGCCTTCCATAATAGTTGTATTATTAACCCATAAAAAGGTGAAACAGTTCAAGAGGGAGAGGCAGATCTGTGTACCCATATTAAGGAGTCTTCCTGCCAAAACACCCTGGTTGGACTAAAATCAGAACTAATCACCAAAAACAGGAACTCCTTCCCATAGTCTATCTGATACACCTGCATCTGGTCCACGGCTCGCTCTACCTATTTCAGGGCCTTCTTTGCTTCAGGGGTAATATGTCTGGGAGATAATGGATGTGAGTCTCCTCCCAGAATATCATACAATAGTTTTAAAACGCCTGTGAGTATGGCCAAGGAGGGCCAAATCCATTGTATCTCTCCTAAAAACTGTTGCCAATCATGTAAAGTCTTCAACCCCTGAATATTTAACTGAATTTTCATTGGCTTAATCCCTCCCTATTGAATTGTATGCCCCAAATAGGTATATAGATGTTGTTTCTGTACTTTCTCTGCAGCAATCACAAGTCCTGTGGCTTTTAGGAATTTTTCAAGGTCAGCATAAAGGTCGAGTAGCTGTTGTTCCTTTTCCGTGGCTAATAGGATGTCGTGCATGTAATGAATAAGGTAACTAGTTGGACATTTTACTCAAAGTGGTTTCAATGCCTCTGCCACATATGTCTGACATATGGTGAGGTTATTAGCCATTCCTTGGGAACACTACCCAGTGGAACCTCTTAGCAGGTTCTTTAAAATTAATGGAAGGTACAGTAAACGCAAATCGCTGGCAATCGGAAGAATGCAGAGGAATGGTAAAAAGCTGTCCTTTAAATCAATTACAATTAAATGCCAATTTTTAGGTATGGCAAATGGTGTGGGTAATCCTGGTTGTAAGGGCCCCATGGGCTGCATACTGGCATTAACTGCTCTTAAATCTTGTAGAAGTCTCCATTTCCCAGACTTCTTCTTAATGACAAGTATAGGAGTATTCCAAGGGGAAGTAGAGGAAACTATATGTCCCGCAGCAAGCTGTTCTTGCACTAATACCTCAGCGGCCTGCAGCTTTTCCTGGGGCAGGGGCCACTGCTCAACCCATATAGGTTCTCCTGATAGCCAAGTAATAGGTATGGGTTGTGGCCGTGGGGCATTGACCCCTATTAAAAATGCCCTAGCCCAGCATGGTCCCCAGGAAGCCTGACTACTTGCTCATCTAGGGCAAGTGCTTTATTCCTACCTTGTTTCTCCTTCCCCAGTCCCATCCCCAGGGTCCATCCCATGCCAATCACCATTTTAGTTAGTTACAGGGGAGGATTTATCCATAGTTAGCTGGGTTGTCAAGACCGCACCCATCTGTAAGAGAATATCTCCACCCCAAAGATGAGTAGGGAGACCCTCTAACACATACGGCTGAAAAGTGCCTTGGTGACCTCCAGAATCGGCCCAAGTCAGAATCTTAGCACTCCAAGCACATGCTTGGGACAACATGCTTGGGACAGACGTTTACATTGGGAAACAATTAATTCTTGAAGAAATCTATGCACATTCTGTGGAGACAGATGCAACTGCTGGGAAGAACCCTCGCTTGCCCTAGGAGATCTCTACTGGGTATTGATATGATGGTGTCTTTGGCTCTTTATTTTCTCAAATTCCGGGTAATTTGGAGTAAGATCTAATATGTGATAGGTACCAAGGCTCAGTTCTCTGAATCAGGACATACTTCTACAAATGGGGGTCAGTGAGTTTATGACACCCGAAGGCCAGCACACAAATGCCCTGTACTGTGTCCTGGCTGACAAAAGAAATGCTAACTGGCTCTGGCTGGCATTCCTCCAAAAGCTTAAGGAGAGCTGTCAGCTCAGCCCATTGAACTGCGACAGGATTAGGGAAAGTGTGCATCACATCTTTGGAGCCAGATCACTGGATAAGAACACCGTACCTGATTTCACTGGAACTTGTAAAGGCCAGGATAGCATGAGGATTCGGGGAGGAGGAAGAAGAGGGGACTGTGTGACGCTGTGTTTGTATTGGCAGTGTGGAGAGCTTTGCTATTATATTGTTTTTGGCAAATTACTGTCATTAGTTCCTGTGAATCTTGTAACCATTTCCTGGAACTAAATAGAATCTGCCCATAGAGATTGGGTCTTCTTCCAAGGAAAGGGGAAGATAAACTTGTCTGACTCTTGTCCATATGTTCTCCATGTTGTTCATGCCAGCATTCATGCCTTAAGGCTGAGTTGGAAGGACTGGTAAGACTTAGAGATGAATTTGTAAAGATCAGAATGTGCTTGGTGTTAGGTTATGATTCCATAAATACCCATGCCTAGGGGCTCATGGAGAACTGGGGCCCCTTGCCCCATGCAGGTGCAGTGCACGGGGTAGGACCCACAGGCCCTTGGGAAAGAGACTCGGGTTTTATTATAATTATAATGAAGGAAGGAGGGAGAGATGGAGAGAGGTGGAGGGAGGGGCTCAAGCCCTCTGGCAAGGTGGGGAGAGAGAAGAACAAGGAAAGGGAGGGGTCGAAGGTGGAGAACCTTCTTACAAGGAGCTTGACGTCAGAACACTGGATGCGCCAGGCTGATGTCATTGGCCAGGGCTTCAGGGACTGGGACAGAAGCCATAGGAGGGGGGCCCCATATTGTCATAATACTCCCACATATCCCCTAGAACCATTGCCAATAAGGGCCTTTGGGGACCATGGTGTTGCAGACTGGAGGTGGCTAGAATGGCCAGAACCTTTTGTAGCAAATCTCCAGCTTCTTTGGTTAGCCTAACCTTAGTGGAAAGACAGGTGGGATCCTCCAACAATGGAAAGAGGTGTTACATCTCTTGGTCAGGGATCAGCGAGAAAGGTTTAAGCCCATTTATCGGCCACATAATTCTTGTAATTCTGAAAGTGAGTATGATTTCTTTATTTCAAATTTAAAGGAAAGGAGACTAACCTGCTTAGCAATGGAAGAGCCTAAAAAGACAAAGAGGGGTACCATTTGGACCTTATCTGGTACCATCGTCAGATGTAATGGTAGGAGATGTTCTAATACTCACTTGTTAGTCTTTTGCAGGTTATTGTAGGAATTATTCATTGGAAATTGATTACATAAAGGATTAACATTTATTAAGGGATTTATATAAACACTCACTGATACAAGATTGAACCTTAAGGGAATTCCTGGAGGGTTAAAACTTTCCACGAGATGGCGGCAGCAAATCTCCGTCCAAGAGCACAGGAACAAACAGGAAGGACAGGCAACGTGCAACCTGTCTTCAGAGAGGTCCGACAACTCCCCCTACAGGTGCCTATTCTGACATTAAGTACAGTCCTGAAGAGTGGTGTGTGGTTTGGAAATAACAGTAAGAATTCGACCATGACAGAAAATTTAGAAGTGCACTGAATGAATACTCAGCTGCCCCATTTTCTTTCCCTTGTGCTTTTTATACCAAGGAAAGGAGAGGGGCAAGTACAGACAGATGTAAATACTTCTTGAATTCTCAAATACCTGGTAACTGTACCTTTGGCCTAAAGCATCCTCAGAAGCTATCTGCACCAAATTCCAGCCCAGCCATTTCACTGTTTTCAGCAGTAATCTGGGATCTCCATTTCCCTAGTAGGGTTATTGTAAGAATGTAATGGATTGATAGACATCATGCACAGAGCAGTGCTCAGTAAAACTGGGCTGTTGAGTACTGTGTAAATATTACACAAGAGCAGCAAACATCTTGGAAAACTTGGTCAGTTTGTATTTGACTCTATTTAGGATTTACTTGGGTATTTATGTAAAAATAATCATCCCACCTCCTTCTCTTTTTTGTCTTTTCCTTTTTTGACTAAGAAATGTAGCCTTGGCTGGTGGCCTGGAACTCCTGTGGACCAGGTCCACCTTTGCCTCCTGAGGTGCTGGGATTAAAGGCAGGAGCTGCCACACGCTCTGAGGATCCCTTGGTCTTCATAGGATTATGAACGTGCACATGAATTTGGAAGCAGAAATAGCATGCGTGTGTGTTTGTTTAGATTCCCAAAGAAGTTCGCAGTTAACATTGTAGACACCGTGATAACATTAGAGTGTAACCGGGGCTGTGATGGTGCAAGCCTTTACACCCAGCTCCTGGAGACAGAGGCAGGCTGCAGAGTTCAAGGCCAGCCTGGTCTACAGCCAAGGCTACACAAAGAAACCGTCTGGGAGGATACAACAACCAGGAGAGGAGAGCAAGAATGGTTTTGTTCTATTTTGCTTTTGGTTTTGGTTTTTTGTCTGCCGTTCTATTAATTTGATAACGTGATAACTAAATCATGATTAGGGTACTTCATTTTAAAATGTCCATTCTAAGCAACAGCAATAGTACTCTCTAGTATTGACAGTCAAGGCAGTGTGGGCAGGATCATTGTGAGGGGAGGGGACCCACAAAGAGTGGGATAGCAAGGGATGCTGCAGAACTAGAGAGATGTCGCAAGCTTCAAAAGGTGGGCGTAGTACAAACAAAGGATGGGAGTGCGGGAATTCCCAGCCCACAGTCTGCTTCAGGGAGAAGTCGATCAGGGAGAGCTTGTAGAAGGGATGGGAAATCGGGAAAGGGCAGAAGTAGCTAGAGGAAGCAAGGCGTCCCTAGAGTTCTGCAGTAGCAGATTTCTCCTTTTTGAGACAGGGTCTATTAGCCCAGACTGACCTTGTACTCACTGCGTAGCGACGATAACATTAAATTTGGGGTCCTCCCGCCTCCACCTTCCAAGTGCTGCTGTTATTCCTAACAGCAGACTTGCTGATGAACGAAAGCACGGCCTCACCAGGAGGTACTACTTCCAGAGTCACGATAGCGGAATGAGAGGCAGTGGTAACTTACAGCAAGGCTTTTGCAGATGTGAACTGTAATTTGAGGCCAGTGGATCGTCATTTCAATTCTGCTTCTGATGGTAAGTGGGTAATAGAAAGTGCTAGAAGGCAGTATTTGCTGAAGTGGTCAAGGGGGATCTTCCCTTGGAAATGTTTATTGATTCCCTACACACCCTCATCTAGTCAGGAGTCTTCACTTCAAAAAGAAGATGTAGCAGTAGTTAGCTGTTCTGGCCATCTTCTGGAGATGTCTGTGTTCAGGAAGCCCCCTTGATCTATGCATGTGAGCGGCAATAATCTAACCTGTGTCACAGTGTGACATGATGTGTGTACCACACAGCAGCAGTGGCCAGTCCTTGAGTGATGGGGTAGAAATACTGGTGAAGGGCTTGCCAACACTGTAGCACATGAGTCATAGAGTTTACAGACACCAAATCGAGTCTTGGGGACATTAGGTCACTAACTTGCCTGACATCCCAATGCCAGTGAGCAGCAGAACCAGCAGGTAGGAAAGTGGGAAGCAAGATATCCTGCTAAACATTGAGTAAGCAACCAGGAAAAAAGCCACAGGAAAGATGTCATTTTTTTCTGACGCTACTGACATTTTAAAATTTGAGTGTGTTTTTTTTTTTTCCTGTCTTTGATACCCAGACTGTTCTCAAACATCTGCATAGCCTCCCGACTCTGCTCCAACAGGCATGAGCCACTGCACCTAACACCATTTTCCCCACAGTTGTCAGCTTTCTACTGTACCAGGCACTCTGAGGAGAATGAGTAGGCCACGCATTGATTATGGAGAAGTGTAGGTGTAAGGGCCCTGATTCATTCCCACATTGACACCCGGGGGCACGGCCCAGGTCTGCAAGTGAACGCAGCAGCCAATGAATTCAAAAGTTGGATTTGCTGCCAGTCGTTCTGTACCTTTCCTCTTTGTCCAATCCTGGAATGCCAAGGTGTGTCTTGATAACGTATGTTTTCTTTAAAGAGCCCCGCCCGTCGGGACATGGGTCCCTTAGCCTTTCCGCTGTGCCAGAGCTAGGCTATGAACCCGGGTTCTCACGGAATCTGTATATAACAATAAAATCCTCACTCTTCAATCTTCACAGCATGTCCAGCCTCCCTGGTGGCAATTGTGGATTCTTATGCTCAGGCATAACAGTAGGAAGGAAGTTCATTTCATCCATCAGTTAACTTCACTGATTAATGAGCCTCCTAGGAAGTTCCCACATCTAGTCAACTTACAACCATATTTTTAAAGTAGTGATGGAAAGAAAGACTTACATTTAAATGACTATTTACATATATGGTGAAGCTCGGTGCTGGGGCTTTTCTTATTACCCAGAATCCTTTCATGAGGGTTCTGAGGAACGCACCACTATTCCTGCTTCACACATAAGGGCCAGCGCTCAGAGAAGTCGGATAATTTTCCCCAAGTCAGACTGTGGTGATATATTGTATATTTAATAAAGTTTGTCCGAAAATCAGAAGACAGAACCAAGCCACATACAGATTTAGCTGTGAAGTTCAGGGAGTGGTGACCCAAGCCTTTAATCCCAGCACAGAGATCTGTAACTCTGTGAGTTCAAGACCAAACAGAAGCAGGCCCTTTAATCCCAGCTCTAAGAAAGTTGAATCAGGAAGTGCGATAACTGGGGTGGGAAAGAGGAGGGCAGAGTTAAGCCTTTTTGCTATGATGCCCATCCCTTTCAGCCTAAGGATTCCTGAGGAGCGGATAGGTGAGAAGTGGCTGTGATTTGTTTCTCTTTCTGATATTTCAGCTTTCCCCCGATATCTGGCTCCTGACTTAATTATAATACCAAGTAGAATTTGTGCTGTACTCTATTAGTAAGGCAGTCTAGTGTGACTAAGATCAGTCATCCCATGCTGTTTACGTCCTAAACCCACCCAAAAAGCTGTGTACTAGGATTTAAACTATAGGACCAAAGACAATGTCAATAAATTTGGTGTCCTTAGAATTTAACTTTGTACCAAGTATGTAGATGTAGAAGAAATGCCCATGGGCTGCTTATCTGTCATAGTGGGTTACAGAATAGTCAAAGGCATGGAGATTGATCTTCTACTATGAAAAGGAAGAAGACAGCCATCACATTTTATGTGGGATACACTGTTCTTTAAAAACAAAACTAAAGAAATGGTTGTTAGTATCCAATCTGTATGGCTCAGGAATTAAAGACCCAGAAATCTGTATGTTATAGCTGAGTGAGGTCAATGTGTTCAAGAGGGTTTACCTTGACTAGTCCTTCCTGGGAGAGAGGGGCTTTGAGATTTTAGAAATGCACACAATACCCAACATTGTTAAAACCTAACGGAGGTAACTCATTTGGTGAGAAAAAATGTACTAGAATGTACTGAGGCCCTCTGGCAAATGCTCACACAAGTGGTCCAACCCTCTTGGTCCTGGTATACATTTCTGTGACTCAGAGATGGTTTCCTCAGCTTGTGAAGGGTTGAGAAGCAGGCTGTCAAAGGCTTCCTGATGCTGGCATTGCTCTAATATTCGAGTGTCACCGTTTTGGTTTTGAGGTATTCATTCAGGGCTTCCTCACCTGAGGAGAAAAGAGTAGGTAGTAGAACATTCACAGGGACGAGTGAAGATTTGTGGCCTAGGCCAGTGCTCCTCGGGTTTCCATGAATCACCTGAGGGCTTTGCTAACCTGCAGGTGGATTGAGTTAGGGGAAGGGCCTGACGTGGGGCACTCCCATAGACTGTCATGACTAGTTAGGGCTTAGGTAGCCTACCAGGCCCTCAAGGATTGGTGAGTTTCAGCCCTAGCCTTCCTCCTGTTGTCTGTTTGACAAGTTCTGTTTCTCCATTTTACAATCTTATGACCAGGGCGCTGTCTGTTCAGTCACATTAAATAAAGCCGAGGTGAGTATGGGAGGAAAACTTAGGGACATTCACTTTTAACTTTCTGTGAAGAGAAAGGAAGGCCAGTTTCCTTTGCTGGGTAGCCAACCATGTCTGGGCTTTGCCTGTTTCCAGACACGTGATCTCTACAGAGGCCAAGGGCAGAGTGCCACAAGAAGCCTAGTGGACACGGGAGACAGAGGGTTGTCACACTTGTCCCCTCATTAGAGGAATGCAGGGAATTACAGACTTTTCCCAGCGCACTCCAGAGCAATTGGATCAGATATCTGTATTTCACTTAAAGCTCCAAGGTGATTATAATCTGAGAGATGGCCAAGATTGAGATTCTGCTGAACTAAGGGGCTTTAGCACTGGAGAAGAACTATCAATCAAACTGGAGTGTTTTACAGTAAATCAAGCCTTCAGCTGCCAGAACAAGCACAAATGGTTGCTTCTATAACAAAAATTTCCCAAGAAAACCTCTATTTTTTTTTAACCCAAGATCACTTTTTATTCCTGTGAATACATGATTGAAAGTCATTAGGAAAGAGAATCTAATGCCCCAAATGAGCCAAATTTACAGGTTTATTTCAGCAAATTAAGTAGTTTATATTTTAGATTATTTTGAGATTCACATTGCCTGGGCTGTCCTCATATTTGCTGTTTGGCCAAGGATGCTCTTGAACTGGTCTTTCTAAGTGCTGAATTATAGGAGAAACCCACCATTGCATGCTCTCACATCTTACATGTATGTTTACACTTAATATTTTTAAGTGATGAAGGACTATAGAGGAGGAGATAAACTCTACTGGATGGCCTCGGCTTGTCTGCCAGTGCCTGTAGGTGTGGAACTGAGCACCTCACACAGCCATTCTGAGCCCGGTTTCCCTGATCTGAACAGATGAGATCCTAGCCCCTGTCTGCAAGTGAATGCTTGTGTTCATCAGGGAGTCTTAGATTGGGACCCAGCACTTGAGCATCCGAGGTGAGCTGTGGTTTGAGAGATGTCAGGGAAGCTTCTGACAGTGGAAGGGTGTTAGGCATTGTGCATACTCTGATCCCGGAGGCCCTCGATGCCCAACAGATCCTGCTCATCTCAGTGATGCTGCAAGACTCAGAGAGATACCAACTCTGCAGCTGCTTTGACCCCCAAACTGTCTTCTTGGTTTCACTGAACTCCACAAAACTAAGCCAACTTCATACTGAAACTCAGATTTTAAAACATAATTTAGCTAAAATATTTTGTCAATGAGATTGCTGGGTGTGTAAGGCACAGCTCAAACAAGGACCATGACCTGCGTTAAAATCTCCAGGACCCACTGGGTGTAAAGAGAGAACCAACCTAAACGGTTGTCCTCTGCTCGACACATGAGTGACATGGCACATTTACATGTGCACACAAATAAATATGTGAAATTGTCTTAAAAATTTAATGGTTTTAAAAGTCCACTGTCTTTGTAAACCACTGTGTAGGTGATGCCCTTTCAAACAACTTCTTGCATTGTATGGTTGCATGGAACTGGATGCTGTGTGCTGTGACATGGATGCCCAGGAGCAAACTCAGCCACACTCACCTAAGTCTTTTCCAAAGCCGGACTGCTTCACTCCACCAAATGGGGCTGCCACATCTGTCTTGTTGTAGGTGTTGATGAAAACCGTTCCCGCCTCTAGCCTGTCACTCACGTACATGGCTTTGTTGATGTCTCTCGTGAAAACCCCAGAAGCCAAACCATATTCAGTGTTATTTGCTCGGTGCAGCACTCCATCGATGTCCCTGTAAGATATTTCCAAAAGCAGAAAACATCATTAAAAGTACAGTGATACATGCTCACTCTACTGGAAGGTTTGCGGTTCTGTTTTCATGGTAAAACAGGGAAATTTCTCTGGGACCTGCTTCAACTTTTTATAAACAAATACTCCAGGCCAACACTGAAGAGTACTCCACTCTTCACACATGCCAGGTAGTGTCTCTGTCTAATCAACCAGCACCATCTTTTTAGTCTTCAAGGATTGTTTGTGATCTTCCTCTCTGATTTTCAGAGCGTGTCTCCTGTGTGCACCCCTCTGCAGATCTGTACAGGTCCAGTGCTCTCCAGTGTCACGAACACC
>PVIH01005589.1:0-90189 GCA_004025045.1 Sigmodon hispidus
AAAAAAAAAAAAAAAAAAAGCATGCCGACTACAGCTTGCCCAGGGCTTCTTATCATCTGACAGAACTACACAACCAAAAGCGCACAGCAAAAGAGAAACCACGGTAAGTGCCATTTAAAACAGCATTAAGACAAAAGAGCTAACTTCCAGTGTTTGAACAGAATAGCAATATTACAGACAGCAAACAGCCCGACAATGGCTTGGTGGTTAAGAGCACTAACCGCCCTCCCTTCCAGAGGAACCAGGTTTGATTCCCAGTGCCTGCATGGCAACTCACATGTCTGTGGTTGTCATATCAGGGGGCAAAACAGCTCCTCACCTCCAAAGGTTCTGACACACATACTGCAGAGACATACATGCAGGAAAAAATAGTAATTTTCTTAAATAATAATAAAAAGCCCTATAAAAGCAATGCAGCGGGGCTGGAGAGATGGCTCAGCAGGTTAAGAGCACCGTCTGCTCTTCCAGAGGACCCGGGTTCAATTCCCAGCACCCATGTGGCAGCTAACAACTGTCTGTAGTTCCCATTCCAGGCAAACACAAAGGCAAATAAATAAATAAATAAAGTTTTTTTTAAAAAAAAAAAAAAAAAAAAAAAAGCAATGCAGCAACATGGCAGGAGAAAAATGTGCCAAGTATGTTTCATGCAGATATGTAGGGAACATAGGCCCCTACATCCTACATTGAAAAAGATAAATGCTTTTCATACTGAGAAGTGGTATTCAGAGAATAAGGACCTATAGATAAAAGAACAAGAAGCCAAAGCCTTTGCCTTTGGGGGTCTCTGGGATTCCCACTTGGGGTTTGGAAATGGAAGGCAGCCGGTTTTCTTTCTCCCCCCCCCCACAAACTGGAGAGGCGTTTCAGGCTGTGTGTTCATGTGTGATCTCCTGGGGTTGCTTTGCACTCTTGTTAGGGGCTCAGACTGTGTGAGTAGGTTTTTTGAGGTTTGTGGGGGCTTTTTTGCTTGTTTATTTTTTGTATAGCTTTGCATTCTTGTGAGAATCCTAGGCAAATGCTTGACAATGTCAGGTGCAGGCTCATCCCTTCCACAGTGACCCTGTAAGGAGGAGGCTGGGGTCCCGTGCCTGGGAGCCAGCAATATGAGGGTCTTCCAGAGAGCAGACTTGGGTTAGGAAGGGCAGTGGCCTATGGCACTTGGAGGACTCAGCTAGAGGGAACTTGATGGTTCTTGTAGAGGGAAGGCTCAGGCAGTGATGAGGACCAGGCTGTTCTGGATCCAGGGCAGGAGCTCTCAGTGCTCTATTTCAGGCTAGCAGCAGCATGAAGACAAAGCCTTAGGAACCACTCTCAATTATGCCAAGAGCTCATATTCCAGGCCAAGGGAGCCCAACTGTGAAGGCAGGAGTTGGCAGCCTCAAGAGAGGCTCCAAGGATCTAATGACCCAGGCCAGGTAAGACAGGTAAGAAAGTCAGAAAGGAAGCTTCCAGACAGATGGGGTCGGAGCAAACTCCAATGACCCAAAGTCCTACAGTCCTACAATGTTTTAAACCTACCCTAACCTAGAGGGCGTGGCTCCCAACAGTTGAGAGGCAGAGGCAGGTGGATCTCTGAGTTTAAGGCCAGCTTGGGCTATGCAGAGAAACCCTGTTTGGAAAAAACAACAGCAGCAACAAAAACCTCGGTGGGAAAAAGCATACAGCTTCCTTTATTCTCTCTCTCTCCTTTCTTGCTCATAAAAGTAACGTGAGCAGCTGCCGCGGTTAGGGGGAAGTGCCGGGGACCTTGGGGAGCACAGTGATCTCCTTCTCAGGACTTGAAGAAGACACACCAGACCATCCGTTGTCTTCTGGGCCATCTGTGTCTGGAAGAAAGGCAGACAGGTCAGGCTGTAACAAAGAACAAAGGGGCTCCGGGAGAGGCCGGCCCTGTGCTCCCCACTACTCTACCATAAGCTGAGAGTGTGGCTTCTTAGGGGTCAGAACAGGACCACATGTCTTTGTTAACTGACTCAGAGAAGTGCTGGCCATACCAGAGACACTGTTCCTAAGAAGCCACCATGTTCAGGGTCACAAACATTCTTAAATCACTTCTAGGAAACATCTGCACAGGAAGTGGCTGAAATGCCACCACTTGGTCCTAGGACAGAGATAGGGAGATGTGCATGTGGGAACAGGAGGCAGGAAGCTGTCCACTGCTCAAGAGCACCTGTCTGGCCCAGCCCCGAGGGGGTGGGTACCATCCTTCTTTTATTTCATTTGAAGAAGCAGGTTTGTCCTGTTGTCACGAAAGTCAGGGTGTTGCAGAGCCTGAACTTAAACAAGAAGCAAGCTAAGGTCTCCCAAGGTTGGCAAGGACACACGTGATGTCTACCCAACTCCTGTGTGAAGAACAGGCTCCCAGCCAGACTCTACCCCCTCTCTCTGTGTGTAGGTGGCCTCGCCAAGGTGACAGACTCTCTGAGTCTGTGATCAGCCTCCCTAGGGTCCTGGAGACCCGTCCTCTACCCATGTGTTGGTGAGAACCAGGTTGAGGGGCTGAGAAGGGACCCAGAGCAGGACTGACTAGGGGGAGCATTCGCAGTCAGCATACCAAGGTCTTTCTGACTCTTCAGTTCTGCTCCAGCTGTGGGTGGGAAGTTGAGGATCCTTATGCTCCCCAAAGAACCCCAGGCTTGTAGCCACGGACACTCCATCTTGGTTTTCCTGAGATTTTAGCCCCTGTGGGTGGGGGTGGGTAGCGGGACTGTGGGTCTTTGTGACCCGAGGCTAATCCATCACATTTCTACCCATGAGGTGGTCCCTTGCCCAGCCTAGCTAACTGATGGTAACACAGGAACTTCCTTTCCTTCTTCATATCTGTTGGGAGAGAGTAGCCCATTATCTATTCCCTGACACTGAGCACCCCTAAAGATGTGTTTGAGTCTCAGTATTTCCTGCTCCAAGCCTGCTTCAGACTGACACACACTCACCCTCATGGGTAACAGTTATACAGAGGGACAAGACCAGTGAAGAGATGCTCACACGGACAACCACACACAGTAAGACACCCCGGTAGGGGACTTCCAGCTCCATCCAGGAAGGTGTCTTGTCACTCTCCCTGGGCCTCCAGGTACTGTTGGCCTCCACCTCTCCTTCCAGCTCTAGTGACTTTGGGAACTGTGTGTACTGGCGAGTGCATCAAACCCTAGGCCAAGTCTTGGACTTGTGTAATCACATCCTGTGGCTATCACTCCACCCCCACCCCATGTCCTGACAGTGGGTGCTCCAGACTCGGCCACCTGCTGCTCTCCTCTACTCTCCTGAGTGTTCAGAGGACTCTGTCAGCCCTCTTTTGCTTGTCCTCAGCCAGTTCCTCTGCTGTCTGTCTCCTTACTATTCCCGGGAAGCACTGAGGCAACCACAGGTCCCTGGAACCTAACATGAGGCCAGCCTGAGCTGAGTACAGAGAAAGGGACAGTTTGTCGTGACCACCTGCCACCCACCCAGTCACACTGGAGGAAGCACAGCCATGGTGGAGGGGTGAGGGAGGGGAGAGGCTGAAGCTGCCCATGCTCTCCCACCATCTCGCCACTGTCAAACAAGAGGAGAGAGCACTGAACTCTCTCAGGAAGTCCTGTACCCTCATCAGCCTGCAGCTTCTAAGGCTTCTTCTCTGCTGCCTCCCGACAGTCCCCTGGAACCCTGTTCTATCCTCTGTGATGGCTTTTTTATGGATGAGGCAGGGACAGAAGAGACAGGGAGGGGAGTCATCCTCACAGCTCCTGTTGGCCTTGAGTCCCAGCACCCAGTGAGCACAGTGCTGCAAGTCTACAAACATGAGGAACCTGGCTGACTGAAGAAACCATGGCACTTTTTGGACTGGCTATGATATGCTTGTGGAACACGCGGCAGGTGCACCAAGAAGCCCAGGCCTTTGGAAACACCTGGATGTAGCCACGCCCTTGAGAGCTGCCAGCAGCCTCCAGCAGGAAAGTGCAGGGCAGCAGGCCCACATCAACCTCAGACACTCTTGCGATGAAGCAAGGCATGCACACCATGCAGAAGGGACTCTTCATGAGCTCAAAGGGACAAGGCCACTTGGCAAGAGTAGGAGGGGCTAATGCGGGGTCCCAGGCTCCTCCAGGAAAGCCCAGCAGCACCTATAATCTCCCTCTTGTGCTTAGAGGAGAAGAGCAGGAATCATGGCGGCAAAGGGAAGGGCAGAGGCTCAGAGGAGCCAGTTGCCTGTTGCAGCTCTGAAAGGGACCAGGTATCTTTGAGGGGGCAGTGCCAGCTACAGGAACCTCACCCGGGTCCAGCTTGCTGCGCTTCTGCTCAGGTTCCTGGGGAGGCGCTTCA
Organism: Sigmodon hispidus; assembly: GCA_004025045.1. Classification (NCBI taxonomy): domain Eukaryota; kingdom Metazoa; phylum Chordata; class Mammalia; order Rodentia; family Cricetidae; genus Sigmodon; species Sigmodon hispidus. The sequence continues at coordinate 4,303 of PVIH01005589.1, forward strand.
ATGGCCCGTTGAGCCTCAGGATGAGTCTTGAGGAGAGCCTTGGCCAGGGTGGCAGGGCCTGGCACCCCCAGGGACATGATGCAGTGCACTCCTTTGCGCTTGGCCCCAGCCACTTTGGCGCTGTCTTTGGATGCTGTGAGCAGAACCAGTTTGGAGCATTTCCTGGGCTTCCTGGGGGCTGCTGGGACCACGTCCGTGCCAGGCTGGGGAGCTGGCTCTTGGCCACCCTTCATGCTCTCACTCTCCTGCTCACTGGGCTTGGGCTGGGGCATCCCAGGACCAGCAGCCTGGCCCTCAGGCCACATTTGCCCTGGTAGATATGTCTCTCCTTTTCCTCCACCTCCCTGGCCGGGAACCTGGGAGTCCAGGGGCTCTGTCCTAAGGGAGGAGGCAAAGCAGTCAGAGGAGGAGGATTGGGGCTACCAAGTGGATCTGGGGTGTAGCTTGGGGTAATGTGGGAATGAGCAATTTCACCCTCACTAATTACTTCCTTGTATGCCATGAACTCATTCCCAGGTCCCCAGTCCCAATATATTTAACATCTAAAAAAAAAAAATGAGATGTACTTACAAAGTAATTTTTCCCCATTAGTCCATTACTCAGAAGAAAAGGGTCTCCCGTGCAATGTAAATGTCAGAAAAGAAAATACACATGAGCTGGGCTGAGGTGTAGCTCAGTGTTAGCGTGAAAGCTTAGCATGCGCAAGGTCCAGAGTTAGATCCCCAGAACCTCAAAAAAAAAAAAAGTTAACCAGCAAGGAAATAAAATTAATATAAATCGCTGGGCAGCGGTGGTGCACATCTTTAATCTCAGCACTCAGGAGGCAGAGGCAGGTGGATCTCCATGAGTGAGGCCAGACTGGTCTACAGACTGAGTCACAGGACAGCCAGAGATGTTATACAGAGAAACTCTGTCTTGAAAAAACACAAACAAACACACAAACAAATAAACAAAGGTTAATACAAATCACTAGAATAAAATCAAGCATATCAAAATTTAGGACCAGGCATGATGATGCATACCTTCAATCCCAGCATTCAGGAAACAGAGGCAGGCAGATCTCTGAGTTTGAGGCCAGTGTGGTCTATATAGAGGATTCCAGGACAGCTAGGGCTATATAATGACACCTTGTCCAAATAAATAAATAAATAAATAAATAAATAAATCTTAGTTTTAAGCTGGGGATATAGTTCAAGGACACAGAACACTTGCCTAGCATTCGGGTGGTCAGTCCATAGCCTAGGAGAAAAGATCTTGTTTCAGACTTTGAGACAGAACAAAAGTTGGCAGAGACAGAAGTGATCCAGAGACTCAGTGAGCCAAGTTTTGCTGTGCAAGCATAAGTCCTGAGTTTGAATACCAACTCTCACTTCGAGAGCCGGTGTGATAGCCTCTGTAACTCTAGTACTGGGGGGAGGGGAGGAATTCAGATAGGCCCCAGGGAATGGTCTGCCTGCCAGTCTAACCAAAACACTGAGCTCTGGGTTCAGTGAGAGACATTGTCTCAAAAAAATATCAAGTGGAAGCCGAGGAAGATACTCAGTATCTGACCTTCACATGAGAGCATACCTACATACCTGCAAATACACACACTATGCCACACACACGCACATGTAACAGAGAGACCCAGAATCCTCTTGGATGAAATTGTGTGAGGAAGAGGTCATGCACCCTACTGGCCTTCTTGTCTAAGTCCAACACAAAGCAACCTGAGTCAAGGATGAGATCTGTTGTCAGTCTTAACCATCATTACTGGAACCCAAAGATTACCATCCTCCCACTCAGTACCACACTGCTGGTGAGAGTCGGGACTGGAACCTAGTCCTACTGGCCAACAGACAATTTTAGTAAGAAAACTCAGCCAAGGCTGGAGAGATGGCTCAGAGGTTAAGAGCACTGACTGCTCTTCCAGAGGACCTGAGTTCAATTCCCAGCAACCACATAGAGGCTCACAACCATCTATGATGGCATCTGGTACCCTCTTCTGTATACTGTAGACATGATAAATAAATAAATCTTAAAAAAAAGAAAAAGAAAACTCAGCTATGAAAAAAAAAAGCATTCCACAGAGTGGAGTTTACCCTTAAGGGGGCAGGATTATAACACTAAGAATAAATATTCACATGCCCACAATGAAATAAATAACTGAATTGGAGAGGGCCCAAGGCTTCAGCATGAATTCTGGGGTTGGGAATATAGTTGGGAGAGCGCCCACCTAGCGCCATGGACTCCAGTCTGAACACCATCTAAGCCTTTTATGGCAGCACATGCCTATAATCTCAGCTCTTGGAAAGTAGAGGCAGAAAGATCAGGAGTTCAAGGTCACCCTTGGCCATACACAGAGTTCAAGGCCAGGCTGGGCTAAACAAGATCCTATCTCAAAAGCTAACAGAATTCTAGAGGATGCTCCTCCCAAAGATGGACCTTCAGTCCTGTCCCTTGTCACTGACTCCTTCTCCAGGACACAGGACAGATAAGAATAGTAACTGCGGGGGAGTTGAGACACCACCTCCACCAGGTGATCCGAGCCACATTATCTGTGATGAGTCACACAGGTTCCATGCTGTGCTCTGATGAAGCCTCTCACACTATGGATTAGTCTACAAAATGCCAAGACTTCATAACGGTGCCTGTGATCTGGGAAGAATTTGGGGTGATGATGAAAATGAGTGTTTTCGCCTTTCACAATCTTAAAGACTTATTTCTATTATATTTATATGTATGTGTGTCTGTGTGAGTGGACGTCACGTGTACAGGTGCCCTCTGAGGACAGAGGAGGATGTTAGATCACGTGGAGCTGAAATTACAGGGGGTTGTGAGCTGCCCACCACCAGGGCGGGGACCCAAACTTGGGGCTATGAGAAGAGCACTGCTGAGCTATCTCTCCAGACTCATCTTCTCAAATTGTAATGTCCATGAACTTACATTTTTTTTTGCAATAAGCACATATTTAACATTTTAAAAGATAAGATACATTTCCTCGAAAGATAATTTTTGTTTTATTAGTCTACTACTCAGAGCAAAGCAGTCCCAGACCAAACCTCTCACAGATGAGGTAGAAGCAGGAGGAGCAGACCTTCAAGACCACTCTGGGCTACGTGAGACCCAATCTCAAATAAACAAATAAACAAATAAATAAATAAGTAGTTAAGTGAAGCCAGATGTGGTCCTCACACCTAAAATCCAGCACTAAGGGGACTGAAGCAGGAAGACTGTCATTTGATCCAACTTCAAGGAGAAAACAAAAACAAAAACAATGCTGCACAAGCCTTAAGCCCTGAGTCCAAGTCCCCAGCTCCATGTAAAGCCAGGCCTGGCCATACATGCCTGGAACCCAGCACCGGGAAGTGGAGACATTTAGATCCCTGAAGCTTGTTGGCTACCCAATCTGCCCAGCCAAATGGTGAGCTTCTGGTTCAAGGGGGAAGCTTTGTCTCAAGGGCACATTCAACATCTCCTCTCCTCTTGCCTCTGCATGTGCACAGAAAGCATTGTATACACACAGAAATTATCCCCACCACCACCCCTGTAAAAACGGATGAAGCAAGACTCGGTGTAGCCGGGTGGGGAGGCCACACTCACTCCCAGCACTGCAGAGTGAAGCTGCTCTCCTAAGGAAACCCAGAAAGCAACAATGGCTCAAGACCCAAGAGCATACAATGAGCAGGAGTCATCCACACATCATCAGGTCTGCTCAGGCACAATATGCCCTGAGATGCCCAGGTTCTGGTCCCTAGAAGCTGGTATGCTGGCATACACCTCTAATTCCAGCAGCAGGAAGGCTAATGTTGGAGGCCTGGAGATTCAAGTCAAACCTACTTATCCAGAACCTGTCTCCAAAACAAGGATTAACAAGACGGTTTAGCGGGTAACAGTGCTTTCCACCAAGGCTTGCCACCTCACTTCTATCCAAGGATCCACATGGTAGGAGAGAGTCTCCTTCCACAAGTTGTCCTCTCTGACTGCCACAGGCATACCCCCACCCCCGAAATCACACAACAGAAACAGGGCTGCACAGATGGCTCAGTGGCCAGGAGCTTCCTGCTCTTCCAGAGGACTGGAATTTGGTGCCCAACACCCACATAAGTGGCTCACAAGCCCCTATACAGCTCAGAGGATCTGATGCCCTCTTGTGGCCTCCATTGGTACTGCATGCGGCACACAGACAAACACAATTTTAAAAAGAAACAGAAAAAAAAAAAAAGAAGAAGAAGAAGAAAAATGTGGAAGTGGAGGCAAAGAGCAGGAAAGATGAGGCTAGAGATACGGCTTCATGGCTGAGATGGAACTTTGAAGACCCAGGAAGGACATCACCAGCCAAACAAGACAGGGTGTTCCTAATGTTTCTCTACTAAAGCCTCAGGAGGAATACAACCCGCTGACACTAACAACACCCACATCAGACTTCTGGCTTCCAAACTGCAAGATAAGGAAATTGTGTTATTTTAAGCCACTAAGTTCGTGGCAATTTGTTATGGAGGCCAAAAACAATGAAGGTCCGAATTCTCACTGATGAGGCTCTGCAGGCTTGAACCTTCACTTGTTATCTGCGTGCTCAAGAATTACCTCCATGGAGATGAGAGTGAAACATGGATATCCTAGCGGGAAGGACAGACAGCCCTTACGCTCTCTGGGCTGGTTTGATGTGTATATTGGAGCTGGTAGCATTAGAAGGGTAAGGTCGTTGAACTCAGGATACCAACAGCTGTTCCCATAGTCACTGTCCCGCACAGTCATGGAGGACTTATGATTGTATTGCTTAGGGAACTACGACATGACCCCAAGATGTACAGGACATATTTTCACAGGGAGACAGAAGTATAAAGGCAGAGATCCTCCTAACAGGCCAAGAATTAAATAATATGCAGAGCAGAGAAACGCTTTCCCCGTGTGGGGTCTCCATTAGGGCACCTCCCTTCTCCTCATCACCTTGACCCAGAATGGTACCTTCCACCACCCTTGCCCAAAAAGTCTTGTCTTGAGCCTAAAACGTCCCGGCTCCCTGCTCCCTTCCACCAATGCCCCCACCTCAGTCTCTGAAGCATCTCCCCAGTTCTCAGCCTTCAAACGCTGCCATTGGGACAAGAACCCCACGACAGCAGACAACAAATCTGTAGAAGTTAAGAATGGGCGTGTACCAGGCAGAATGGACACCGACTGGGGTGGATGCGCCTTGGGCGGGAAGGTTCCCAGATCGGGGTGTCCAGGTTCGATTCCGGGGTAGGGTGGGTTAGTGAATGGCAAGCATGGAGAAAGGAAGCGCCTTGCGGATGGCCAGCAAGGAGGTGGGTAGAGCCAGGAACCCTTCCCTAGCTCCATTCCCAGATCCCGGGATACAGTCACTTCGCGGGCCGGACCCTCCCGCCCGCTGGGGCCCGTCCTCACCGATGGCAGCAGGCCCTGCCTCTCGGACGACGGAGCCGTGGCGGGTGCCTCAACCTCAGTGCTTTTGGGCCCCCCGCCTTGGCTCCCGCCGTCACCTCAAGCTGGGGTCACGGGGCGAGCATGCGCAGTAGGCGTGAGGGCGATCCGTTCCTTTAATAAATTCCGCTTATCCGTATATTACCTTTGCAGCGGCGAATGGACCGCTGGATCAATCGGCTTGAGAGGCAGGCCCATTACCCAAAGCGGGCGGAGCCAGTAGGGATGGAGTCTTTTGGATGTAGCATCCTGGATTTGGGGTCCCGGGTATGGTTTACTGACGTCTTTCCACTCAGTTCACGCAGTATTTGATCTGACTCCCTGCGGAGGAAGCTGAGACATTTATTTAATTTTTTTCATGTTCCATCGAGGGAAATGTTTTCTTCTTCATTGAAACTAACTGGATTGTTCAGGCAAGCATTCCTAACTGCGCAGCATCCTTTGTCATTAGCCCAGCTCTCACCCATTGGTCCATCCTTTATCATTAGTTTTGCCCTCGCCCATTGCAGTTACCGCCTGGGGTTTAACCCTGTAGAGCTTTATCCCAGAAACCTTGCCCTGTAGATGGAGACTGCTATGATTCAGGACACTGCGATCCTTCTGTATTTTGCGTGCTTGCGCATACTGACATCCTGGACTTGTCTGGCCCACACCCTCCTGCAGAAAGGTTCGCCCCCCCTCTAGTCGCTGTCTCTAGCCCAGCAGATCCTTGAGTCCCACCCTCCTCCCGTCTGGTTCCTTAACCTCCTTGGCCCCATCCTTTCTCCCGAGTCAACGTCATTTCCTGGGCATTCTCCAGTAACTCAAGGATCTTCATGAAGTACATTACCTGAAATCGATCATAGTCTTGGTTGTTTTAAATTTATTATATTATAAATGTCTTCATGTATAAATCACTGATGTCAAGCCCTTCTCTCAAAAGAGCAAAACAAAGGATCCTGCGAATTGGCTGAGTTCTGGGCTCAGCCCGAAGGCTCAGTCTGTAAAGCTGCCAAACCTGGCCTATTCACATAAACGCGGGAGGAGAGACGTGAGCACATAAAGCTGTTGTCTAATCTCCACACACAAGCTTATGACCACAAATAAAAATAATCAAGGCTGGAGAAATGGTTAATTGGTTAAGAGCCCTGGCTGCTCTTCCAGCACCCACATGGTAGTTCACAATGGTCTATTACTCCAGTTCCAGGAGATCTGTTCTTCTTCTGACCTCTATGAGTACAAGGCTGGTGGTACACAAACATACATGTAGGCAAAACACCCAAACATATTTAAAAAGTTAAATATTGTGGAAGCTATTTTCAAAGCACAGAACCAATAAAGAGTTGTGGGTTTTTAGAGGGCTGGAGAGATGGCTCAGAGGTTGAGAGCACTGACTGCTCTTCCAGAGGTCCTGAGTTCAATTCCCAGCAACCACATGGTGGCTCACAACCATCTAGAATGACAGCTGGTACCCTCATCTGTATGCTGTATACATAATAAATAAATAAATATTAAAAAAAAGAGTTGTGGGTTTTTAAACACACACACACACACACACACACACACAAACACACATAGTAGCACATGACTGTAATCCCAGAGGACTAAGAGTTCAAAACCAACCCTGACTACATAGGAAGCTATTTTAGAAGAAAATAATATACATGTACTTAAAAGAAAAATAGCATCTCACTATGTAGCTCTTGAACTTATAACAGTTCTTCTGCCTCAGCATCCCATTTTACCAGTGGGTAGGAACTGGACCAGGTGTTTCCAGGTTCTTGGTCCTTACTCAGGGGATTTAAATGAAGGCACAGAACAGGCCATATATACTGAAGAGTGTGACAGCAGGCCCATGTGAAAGAAGCTTTTTTCTACAGGATTCAGTAGTTACTAGAGTTTGTAGTTTGGATGCTTCTTTATTTTGGCTGGCAGCCTTTTTTCACTGCGCATGTCCTTTCTCATAATGCCAGTGATTTGAACCCTCTCCATGCCTCTTTATGTATGTATAGGCATGAGATGGTAAATCAGGGATCTTGATGGCTCAGAGCTTAAGAGCATTGACTGCTCTTTCAGAGGTCCTGAGTTCAATTCTCAAGCAACCACATAGTGGCTCACAAACATCTATAATAAAATCTGATGCCCTCTTCTGGCATGTAGGCATCCACGCAGAGCACTCATATATAAAATATAAATAATTTTTATTTTTTTAAAAAGGGAGGTTCCCCATAAGTTCACTTACAAGATATAGTTTGCTTTATTGTATATTGTAGTGACTTGAATGAGAATCCCCTCAACTTGCCCCCCCAGTTGTTGGCATTATTTAGGGAGTGTTAAGAAGTATGGCTGTTCTGGGAAGAGTATGTGACATGAGGCAGGCTTAGAGTTTAAAGATTTCTGACATTTCCAGCTGCTGGCTCTGCTTGGTGCTCATGGTTGAAATGTGAGCTCTTAGCTTTCTGTTCCTGCCGCTATGATTGCTGCCATGATTCTCTGCTATGATGAGCTCTTCTGGAAACTTAAACCCAAACAAACTTTCTTCTACATGTTGCCTTGGTCATGGCATTTTGTCACAGTACAGAAAGGTAACCAGTACAAACATGCACCTACATTCAGTTCAGGGAAAATCCTGATGAATAGAAATTGCAGAGGGGCCAGGCAATGGTGGTGCATGCCTTTATCCCAACACTCAGAAGAAAGAGGCAGGTGGATATCTGTGAGTTCAAGGTCAGCCTGGTCTACAAATCTGTAGGACAGCCAAGGCTGTTATACAGAGAAATGGTGTCTCAAAAGAAAAAACAAAAACCAAAAAACAAAATCTCCTGTTCAAGTGTAGCCAGCTCTTGAGAAGCAGAGGCGGATGGATCACTGTGGGAGAGTTCCAGGACAGGCTGAATTACACAGAGAGACCCTGTCTCAAACAAAACAAAACAAATGAGGCAGGGCTGGAGAGGTGGCTCAGAGGTTAAGAGCACTCTCTGTTCTTCTAGAGGTCCTGAGTTCAATTCCCAGCACCCACAGGATGGCTCACAACCATCTATAAATGGGATCTGATGCCCTCTTCTGGCGTGCAGGCAAACAAGTAAACATTGTGTATTAACAAATAAGTGAATCTTTAAGAATAATAAACAAAAATTTACAATTTTGATAGTTATTAAATAAGAAGAAACCTAACCTATTGTTTGGAGAGGATTGTGAACTCAGTACAGGGGGGTAAAGGTTTCAGGCAGTCCTGTGCATTATTAGAAGCAGGTGTGGGGCTGGAGAGATGGCTCAGCAGTTAAGAGCACCATCTGCTCTTCCAGATGATCCGGGTTCGATTCCCAGCACCCACATGGCAGCTAACAACTGTCTGTAGTTCCAGTTCCAGGCAAACACCAAGGCAAATAAGTAAATAATAAATAAATAAAGTTTAAAAAAAAAAAAAAAAAAGAAGCAGGTGTGGAGCCCAAACCAAGTGGAATCCCATATTGCTAACTATCATTCACTCCTGGGTACTTCACAACTGTGAGATTTCAGCCAAACTAGAATCTATCTCCCTTGGCCCTTTTATACTATATATTTCTTTAATTTTTTTTATTATGTATACAGTTTTACAGAAGAGGGTATCAGATGTCATCATAGATGGTTGTGAGCCAACATGCAGTTGCTGGGAATTGAACTCAGGACTTCTGGAAGAACAGTCAGTGCTCTTAACCTCTGAGTCAGCTCTCCAGCCTTTTTTTTTTTTTTTTTTTTTTTTTTTTTTTTTTTTTTTTTTTTTTTTTTTTTAAGACAGGTTCTCTCTGTTATGTAGCTCTCAATGTACTGCAACTCCATGACTCATAGAGTTCTGCCTGCCTCTGTCTTCCAAGGACTGGGATTAAAGGTGTGTGCCATCACTCCTGAAAAACTTTTTTTTTTTTTTTTTGACAAACTCTTAATTATTGAGGAACTCAAAGAGATTCTGGTTACATGAGTTTAAAATTTTTTCATATAGTTTTGAATGGAAAAGGTAAAAACTTATTTATTAAAAATAGCAGACTTGGTGTGGTGGTGTTGGCCTGGTCTATACAGTAAATTCCAGGCCAGAGGGGCTACAAAGTGAGACTCTGTCTCAAAAAACAAAAACAAAATTATTAATAAATAATAAAGATTACAAATAGCAGGAATAGCTGGGTATGGTGACAATGCTCTGGGGGATCAGGCTGGCCTGGTACTCACTATGAGGGAGGAAGATTGAGAACTGAGAATAGCCTAGGCTTCGCAGTGAGACCTTTTCTCTGTAAAACAAGATGGGTGGGGTAATCCCAACACCTGGGAGAAGGAGGCGGGGAATCCGGGAATTCAAAACCAGCTCCAGCTGCATAGTGAGTTTATAGCCAGCCTGAACTATGTGGAACTCTACTTCACACATACACACACACACCTAAACAAAAATAATTCTAGTATTCCAAAAGTAGAGGCAGGGGCTGGCCAGATAGCTAGGCAGTGCTTACAAGCTCTTGACTTCAGGGAGATGCGCGGTGGAGCCTCTAGATCAAGCTCCCAGTCCTGCCTGGGCTCACCCCACTGCACCAGATGCTCAGATGCTCAGGTAACCATCAAAGTTCTGCAGTCTGCCTTCTCCTCTCCGGGGGTTACTCTTGGCCCATCCTGTGGCTCCCTAAGGATTCTCACAGAGGAGGCAGCTGAAGAAGGGCTGCAGCTGAGGGAGAGGAATTTCCACAGGGCTTCCAGCTGCCAGTGAGCTACTGAGAAGCCAACTGCTATCCTGTTAGATCCTGTGGCCTGTGGAATAGCCACTGCCTCCCTTGGCATTCTGCTTCTTCGGCTTCCATTTCCTGTTTCCTCTCCTGCCTTGGAGTACAGACTGCTCTGGGAGGGTTCAAGGCCCTCTTAGTCTCCACACTGAGCACCCCAGGCTTGTTCCCCTCACCCATTTAGTCCCTGGTCCTTGGTTATAACACTCTCTGCAATCACTTCTTGTCCCTGGATGGTCTCCAGGCTCCTGACTCTCACTTTAATGCCGTGGCAGAGCCCTGGCACACATGGTTTCTGAGAAACAATGGAGGTCAAGCCTTGGGTGGGAGGTGGCATAGTAGGGGGCTGGGTAATCATGGGGTGGGTGTAGAGGAAGAAACAGTCTACCCTTCAACCTACTCTCTGTCATGCCCTCCTAGGATCCCTGCTTTTGGCCCTAAATACCATGGCACACTGACATACACTCATCCATCTAGAGATCCCTGCTCCCTCTTCTCCAAGAAAGGCATGATTTTTTACATATTTCATCTAGGCCTCTCCTTGATGGAGCACCTTCTCCAGATTCAATCTGCTCAGTCCAACCCCTATGTCCTCCTAACAATGTGCTCTGCTATCCTACAGAAGTCCACCCTGGAGGTCTGTTCTCCTTGGCTTTCCTCTCCTGGTAGGGCATCATCAGTAGAACCCACTCTTTCGGGCTGTACTCTTTGGGTATTTTACTCTATCCTTAACGAAAGGCAAGGTCTGCTCCATTCAGTGGTTACTGACCTCAGTAGCTGACAATAAAACACCAAAGTCTACTTGCCCTGCCTATCACTCTTTCCCATTTCCACTCTTTCCCAGAAAGGGTTTATTAATGCAAAGTATTTTCTCCAAAGACATGTGACATGGGTCTGTTCTGAGCTTGCCTCTTAAGTGGACTAGCTTTTGTTTTTCCCTAGCTCCAAAATAAAAGTTCAGCCAACTGCTCCCAACTTCTGGGTAACAAACCAGCTCCCCAAGGAGCTTTCTTGAAGCTGAGCACAGAATTGGATGCAGGCACAGGGTTTGTGCCAAGACCAGGCAGAGTGAAGTTCAAGAATCCCATGACAACACCATCACCTCAAAGGATCTAAGTGGCCCCAGTGATGATTGTGTTAATACATGGGCCTGGACATGAGGAGCTCCATAGCGCTACTAATCCTCGCCATAACCCCTGTCAGAAGGGTCATGGCCTTGGAGTTCAGAGCTTGAAGCCACTAAGCCTGGGGAGTTCCCTGAAAGAAGCAAGAGTGCTGGGCCTGGGAGAACAGTGTCAAGGTGGTACAGGCTGCAGACAGTCTAGGGGACTGCTGGGCGAGGCCAGTGTCTGGCTTCAAAGGGGCTCAGGGAGGGAGCTCACTGTCCTTTGCAGTGTAAAGAGACTAGGAATCAAAGAGGCCCAAAGATCTGGCTTGACCTGGGTCACAGGGACCCTAGAGAAGATACAGACAGCCTGTGATCAGAAGACCACGAATGGGGGCTGGAGAGATGGCTTAGTGGTTAAGAGCATTGCCTGTTCTTCCAGAGGACCTGAGTTCAGTTCCCAGCAACCACATGGTGGCTCACAACCATCTATAATGATAATGATATCTGGTACCCTCTTCTGTACACTGAATACATAATAAATAAATAAATATTAAAAAAAAAAGAAGACCACGAATGGAGGTGTCTGCAGCGACTGTCATGAGGGCCCAGGAACAGTATCCAGGTGCTGTTCATCCCAGAGCTTGTATGGAAGAATCCATCTCAAGAGCTGGGGTTCAGTCACCTTCACTTCTGTGTCCATTGCAAGGCACACTGTGCAGAACCACATTGCTCTTGGCAGTTTTCTTTTTTTTTAAGGTTTTTTTTTTTTTAATTTATTTATTATGTCTACAGTGTTCTGCCTTCAGGCCAGAAGAGGGCGCCAGATCTCATTGTAGATGGTTGTGAGCCACCATGTGGTTGCTGGGAATTGAACTCAGGACCTCTGGAAGAGCAGACAGTGGTCTTAACCTCTGAACCAACTCTCTAGCCCCTCTTGGCAATTTTCTTCACTGATTATGCCTGCCTTGGGCTCCCAGGCTCCTAGAGCAACACATGCAGAGGGATGAATCAAGACTCCAAAGGCAACAGCATGAGATGAGCATGTCAGGTGAACATTCCACTACTGAGCTACACCCTCAGCGGGGTCTGTTGTCTTTAGTTTTTTTTGTTGCTGTTGTTTTAATGGGGTCTCCCTATGCCATTCATACCGTCCCTGAGCATGCTTTCGGTCTTCCTGTCTCAAACTCCCAAGTTGCTAGGGAGGATTATACACCCCTGAGCCTTTATTGACACACATACAAGATGGGAACAAGAAAGAGTTCCCTGTGGGGAGCTAAGTGTGATGCTTCCTCAACCCTGACAGTCAGAGGACTGTTGGGACCTTTGGACAGAAATGTACTTCAAATGTCTCACATGCTGATGGTGTCCAGGAGAAGAGGATCCTAATGTTGCCCAGGAGCTAGGCCATAGAAAGTTTCTACAGCCTTAACGCAGGGCTCAGGGGAGGTGGGGTTAGGGTTAGGGAGCTGGCTGCTATGGAGCTGAAGTCAAAGCCATGGGCCCAACTGAGCCTGCTTAGACTAAGAACCATGGTACTATCACTCCCTGGGCCTCTGTTGACAAAGAAGCTTGTCTGACACAGGAATTCCTTGAAAACCAGAAAAGGCTATACCTAACTAATCTATTCCTTTAGCTTTTTGCTTGGTTTCTTGAGCTTTAAATGCCTGCTGCTGCTGAGTCTGACTTTGAACTTCTGATCCTTTTGTTTCCACTCTGGAAAGTGGGTGAGTACAGCTGCTCACCACTGTCCTAGCCACTGCTCTATAGATGCGAAGAGACACCATAACCAAGACGGCTCCTACAAACAAATCGGCTGGGGACTTGCTTTTCGGCTCAGAGGTTTAGTTCATTAGCATCATGGGGGAGCAGGGTGGCATGCAGGGTGGCATGCAGGGTACTGGAGCAGCAGTGCTGACAGCTACATTCTGACTCTGAGAGAGAGACTGAGACACTAGGCCTGGCATAGGCTTTTCTTTTTTTTTTTTTTTTTTTCTTTCTTTTTTTTTTTTTAAACAACTTTATTTGATGTTTGCCTGGAACTGGAACTACAGACAGTTGTGAGCTGCCATGTGGGTGCTGGGAATCGAACCCCAGTCCTATGGAAGAGCAGTCAGTGCTCTTAACCACTAAGCCATCTCTCCAACCCCGGCATAGGCTTTGCAAACCTCAAAGCCCACCCTCAGTGACACATTTTCTCTAAAAAGAGCACACTTCCTAATTCTCCTAATCCTTTCAAAGCATTCCACTTCTTGGTGACCCAGCATTGAGGTATATGAGGCTATGGAGGCCTTTCTCATTCAAAGCACCACAAGTATTATAGTGTGTGTGTGTGTGTGTGTGTGTGTGTGTGTGTGTGTGTGTGTGTGTGTGTGAATTGAACACAAGATTTATGTGTGGTAGGCAAGCACTCTATTGGCCATTTATTTTATTTTATTTTTTCTTAGAATTAGGATCCTGAGCTCCTGATTCTTTTTCTTCTTCCTCCCAAGTATTGAGAGTCCACACTTGCAACACCACCTGCTGGCCTGCAGCTCTCTAGGTAATCCAGGATGCCCTGGAACTTCCCATCCTCCTGCCTCACTTCCCGAGTACGTGCGATTACATTACAGCTACATCTGGTTTTAGTGTTTGTAAGTATTCAAGAACCAGTCATGGTGTCAAATCCTAGTACTCAGGCAGAAGAGGTCTCTGACTTGAGGCCAGCCTAGTCTACCCAGGACAAACATTTGAGGTGCCTATAAACACAAATCAGACCTGGCTAGGCTTTCCCCAGCATCCCTCAGTTTTAGAATGTACACATACCTGCTACAGAATATAGCTGGCATAAAGCACCTCTCTACCCTAAACTCTCCAGCCCAGGACCTCTGTGCCTTTTCTCCAGAGGCTCTTCCCTATAAAATCCAGACATTCTGGTCATCTCCCTTTGTTTGTATCTTTGGGCCCCTGTATGCTGTACTTGGTTCCCCTCTCTCCCTTCCTTTGCTGTACCCTGGTGGTGAGGCCCCCCAAAAGATCACCAGCGACACGAACTCTAAGAAATACAAAAGCAAGGTTTATTAAAAGTTAGTTGTGCAACAAGGACCTACCTCAGTCTGGCACACAGGCATGACAGTGGCCAGAGGAGGTGCCACCCCTTTGGGAGCTGAGTTTTTAAGGGCAAAACCATGAGGCAGGGTTACTTGGGGTCAAGGATGCAGGTGTGCTGTGGATTAGCACATACTCTGGGACTTTTTACAGTTTAGCATTCCTGGCCCCCACCTGGGTGGTGTGGCCAGTGGTTTTTATTGCCTTACGGGTGGATCATCCAGGTGTCCTTAGATAGCACTTAGCTCATTCTTTCTTGGAACTGGGCAAGCCCCTGCCAGGAATGTGAAACCAAACTTCATTTTACCTCTACAATACAAAATGGCTGCTAGAATACAAAATGGGGTTTCTTGAGCTAAGTGTACTCTCTTCACTTTCTTCCCCTTTCCCATCACACATGGTCCAGCTCAGTCTGGTCAGGTCCACTCTGGCCTCCCCCAGATGTCCCTGTGTCCCTGCCTATCTATACCTACAGTTCTCCCTCATATCTACAATAAACTTGCTCCTCCATCATACCCAGGAGCAGTCATGTCCTTTCCGTTTCATTAATTTATTTTTTCATTCATCTACACAGAGGTGTAGCCCAGTAAGAGCAACAGAGTGAATCAGGGTTTAAAAAAAAATTAATCAGGAGGTGGTGGTATATACTTCTAATCCCAGCACTTGGGAGGCAGAGGCAAACAGAGTAACCCTGCCTTGAAAAACAAAACAAAAAAAGTATTTAAGGGCCAGCAAGATGATTTTGTGGGAAAGAACATTTATTGATAGACCTAACAACCCTAGTTTGGTCCCCTAGATCCACGTGGTGGAAGAAGAGTGACTCTGATTTTCTAAAAGCTGTCCTCTGTCCTGTGTACACATGGACCAGGGCATTCGGAAACACACATGCACATACACACTCAAATGCACATGCATGAGTGCGAGCACGTACATATAAACATACACACATTCACACAGACATACACACACATCCACACAGACACACAGTACATATATACATACACACACATTCACACAGACATGCACATACACACATATACACATGCATACACAGACAGACAGACAGACACACACACACATTGTATTTTTAAAAAGATAACATGCTGTGGATGGCAGTCCTAATTTATGATTAAAGAATGCTAACCCTGATTTATTTATGTTTTTATTTAAAAAAAAATTTATTTATTTTATTTTGTGTGAATTGGTGTTTTGCCTGCATGTATAACTGTGTAAGGGTGTCAAATCTTGGAATTACAGACAGTTGTGAGCTGCCATGTGGATGCTGGGAATCGAACTCAGGTCCTCTGGAAGAATAGTCAGTGCTCTTAACCACTGAGCCATCTCTCCAGCCCTATTTATGTTTTTAAAAATGTTAACTTGTACAAAGAGAATGAGTAATTCTAAGGAAATAAAGTCAGCGAGTTAAAAACTCTTAAATTTTTATCTAAACTGAATGCACAAGACCATCCTCCCAGTTATTCAGGTGGCTGAGGCAAGAGAATAATAAGTTCATGGCTGAAGAGGAGAAATGCGGTGATACTCTGTGTCAAAATAAAAAGCTGAATCCCTGTCTCGAAAAAACAAAACAAAACAAAGAAGGCTAGACATGGTGTGAACGAGAATAGGGACCTGACAGTCAGAATGGTTGGAGAGGTTTGTATTGTAGATGTGAGGGAGAGCACAGTCAGAGGCATCTGAAAGGTCCAGACTGAACCTGAACATGAGATGGGGCAGGAGCAGAGCGAAAGAGAAAGGTGAGGGGTAAGAGAGGGGACCAGGAGAGGGAGAAGGAACAGGAAGCCAAGGGAGCAACAGAGCACTTGGCCAAAATGGCTGGGATACAGGAATGAGAAGCTGGGAAAGGGGAGGGAAGCTCCGGGGCTGGAGATGTTAGGGTAGAGGGTGGGGGTGAAAAATGCCGAGAGAAGCCGGGGCTCTGTAACCCGCTCTGCTCAGCTCAAAGAGCCCATAGCCAGCATCCGCTTTGATATGTTAATAGACGCCTCAGTCGTTTGTCCTGCATTTCTTTGGGACCTAACTAGGGAATGCCAGTCCTCCCAGCATTTAGGAGGTCGAGAGTGGATGATCAAGTCCCCCTTCCACAAGATAGCAAATTGAAGGCCAGTCTGGGCTGCATGAAATTCTGTGTCAAAAAAATATAAAGGGCTGGGGATACAGTATAGTGGTAAAGCATTAACACTTACCCTTGGCTTAATGACACTATGTCTAAAAACAAAATCCAAAAAAGTAAAAACAAAACAAAAAGAAATATTAACAATATGTTTGTATGGGAAAAAATCAAGACTACAGTATTTTACTCCCCCTTCCCCATATTTTTATTTCTGTTTCTCCCTTTGCAGTATGGCTTGTCACAGTGTTCCTCTAGTACAGGCTCATGCCTGTAATTCTAGCGCTTGGGAGGCCAGGGAAGAATGAGAGGTCAGTCTGGACTTCTATTGAGCACCAGGGCGACCGTGAGGGACTCCGAAACCTTCAGCTTGACACCCCTCTCCCCTCCCGCCTCCGCTGGCGGCTCACAGGCAGCTGGAGTCGCTGTGCCTTTGTTCCCTGCACCCAGGTCGGCTGTTTCTCGGAGCCTTGGGCCACCCTGCTCCGGTAGACACCCTGAGTCCTTGAGTTCTCCTTGGGGCGGCAAGGAGGCGGCGGTTGTGGGGCCCGGGCTTCCGCTAAACACCGGAGAAGGAGCAGCGGTGGCGCTCGACACTGCCCACAGCTGGAATCCATCAGCCTTGGAAGATTTGCGGGGAGAAGAGACTTAGACATCCTGGGAAGGTCAGGGGAGAGAAGGGTATTTCCTGGAGTGAGGCCCTGGGAGGCAAGGTCCTCGGTAAGGAATGCAGGTGTGGTGGAAAGTACCTCTGAGAACAGTAGAGATCGTCATTGTGCCAACCAGCTATCCGGAACAGCAATCCAGCATTTCCACATCCCCGTCGATGTCACCCGTGTGAGTCCACCGAGGCAGAGCAGGCTTGCACACAAAGAGGTGTGGTACCTGGAGTGGACTTATTGCTTTCTGGTGGAAGAAAGGATGACAGAGTTAGTCCTCAAGGCTCAAGAAAGTGTCAGAATGAATGGACTCTCCACTCTGTGTCCTTCACATGCCCTGCTAAGAGATCCCCGAAGACAGCCAGGCTGGATTTTAAACCTCAGGAGCCAGCGGCTAGGGCTCTGAAAAGTGGAGAGGCCAAGCTCAGCCTGCCCAGACAGTACAGCACTAAACAGGCTACAGCCCTTGGAAGGAGCAGTTACCCAATTCCTGCTGTTGTATAACACTGTTCTCTTAGTATAACAGCCATTAACATCTTTTTATTTGTTTGTTTGTTTATTTTTTTCTTTCCCCAAAGCAGGGTTTCTTGTGCAGCTCTGGCTGACCTGGAACTCTCTTTCTCTCTCTCTGCAGATCAGGAATGGTTTCTAAGTCACAGTTCCACCTGCCCCTGCCTCCCCAGTGCTGAGACTAAAGGTGTGTACCAGTCTGCCAACTTGCTCTAGACCAGACTGGCCTTGAACTCAGATCTGTCTTCCTCTGCCTCTGCTTCCCATGTGCTGGAATTAAAGGTGTGTGCCACTACCTCTCCGCTAAAGAATTACTTTTATCAGTTTGTATGAGTGGGTACAAGAGTGCACAGGACAGAGGAGTTGGATCCCCAGGAGCTAGTTCAAAAAGTTCTTACTGAGAATCAAATGCTGGTCCTCTGGAAGAGCAGTACATATGTACTCTTAACTGCTGAGCCATCCCTGCAGCCTCAATTGGGTTGGTTTTTGAGACAGGGTCTCACTATGTAGTAGCATTGGCTGGTTTGGAACTCATCACACAGACCAGGCTGGCCTTGAATTCATAGAAATCCACCTGCCTCTGCCTCCCAAGTGCTAGAAGTAAAGGCAGGCCTACCGCCCGACACTGTTGCACTGCTGATCAGCGCTGTATGATAGAGACCATCAAGATTGTATCTACTGATCTCATCACAGAAAGAGCAGGCATAGAGCATCATGAGCCCCTGACCTGAGATCTCAGCCTCTCTCCTGCACCCTTCCTGTCAGCTGGTTTGGTTTGTTGGCTGGCTTTTGTTTTTTCAAGACAGGGTTTCTTCATGTAGCCCTGGCTGCCCTGAAACTCACTCTGTAGACCAGACTGGCCTCCAACTCACAAAGATCTCACCTGTCTGTGCCTCTGGAGTGCTGCCATTTATATTTAAAAATTTTTCTTTACCTTTATTTATTTTGTTTGTATAGACATGTGGAGGTCAGAGGACAATTTATAGCAGTCGGTTCTTCCCTTTTATTGCATGGGTCCCCAAAACTGAACTCGCCATGCTGCCAGTGGTTGCCCTGACCTTGTTTTCAGACAGGCCTCTCACTGGGATCTCCAGCTTGCTGATTAGGCTAAATTGCCTGCTCATTAAGCCCCATGGACCCAGCTGTCTCTACCTTTCCAACTACTGAAATTACAAGTGGGCTCTGCCATGTCTGGCTTTGGCTTTTTCCGAGGATTGAACTTGGGTCCTCGGGTTTGCCCAGCAAGCATTTCCCTGCCTCCCCTTTTACGTCTGTAAAGACATTCTTGTAGAGTCACCGGATTTAAGGTCTTACCTAAACTCATGACGTCTTCTCAAAACCCTTAATTATATATGTTTATATACATATATATACATATTTTCTTAATTATATCTGCAAAGCCTATTATCTCAAACCAGACTGCATGTCTGGGTGGACATGACATTTTGAGCGAGACTGTTCAAACTGCTGTACTGCATGACACAGCTTTTCAAATGAAAATTGAGAAAGCATTTTGGAGACTGTAGGAAGGCTGGAGGGAAGCCATCACTTGGGGCCACTGTGGGTATGGGCTATGGCAGCTGAGAAAGCAAACAGGTAGAGAGAGGGACAGCTGCCTGTCTCCTCCATGATGTTATGATCCATCCAAGTAGAACTGGAGAAGGTATTGTATCACATTTAAAACAGATTTTATTTACATGGTGTGTGTGTGGGGGTGTACATGTGCTACTGGACTTGTGTGGAGGTCAGAGGTCAAAGGTCAAGCTGTTCAGTTGGCTTTCTCCATTTATGGTATGGGTCCTAGGAGGTCAGCCTTAGAAACAAAGGAAGCCATTCCACCAACCTCTCCTTCTCCTTTTTAGAAAGAAAAAAAAAAAAATGACAAAGAGGTCTTGGGATGTAGCTCAGTAGTAGAGCGCATGCATTCACAAGGCCCTGAATGTCTCCAGCACACATCCCACAAGTGAGGACAGAGGACTTGAATAGATTTTCTCCAAAGAAGATAAGAAAATCTTCAATCACCGTATAGAGCATGTTCCATTTCATTAGTTATTGGGGACTTCTAATCCAAACTATTATGGTAGGGACTGGAGAGATGGTTCGGCAGTTCAGAATACTTGCTATTCTCCTAGAGGGACCCAGGTTTCCCCACCACCCACATTTGGTTCCTAGACATTAGGGTTCAGTGCTCTCTTCTGGCCTCCAAGGACACCAGGCACACACATGGCACACAGACATATATGTAGGAAAAGCACTCATAATATAAAATAAATGTATCTTAAAATTAAAACAAATCATTATGGTAGGTCCCAGGCTAGGGAGATGACCCAGGAGGAGAGCACTCAAGTATATATATATATATATATATATATATATATATACACACACACACACACACACACACACACACACACACACGAGACCCTAGGTTTGATGCTCACCCTCGCCCCAAGAAGAGGAGAGGGAGAGAGAAGAGGAGGCAAATTATATAATTTATGTTATGCCCAAAGTCGAGACTCTGGAGAGACCACCAGAGACAAGGAGGTAGCGGAATGCAAAAGCAAGGTTTATTGAATAGAGACGAGCTAGCTCATGAACCACTCCAGATGTCCATTACTCTGGAATCATGCAGGAGGGTTGATTAGGGCTGGGGGGGGCTCCTTTTATAGCCCGAGGCTGTGAATTGGGTTCAGGTGAGGATAATGGTACAAGTCATTAGCTAATTGGCTCGTGCTAGGGGTTTTCCAGACCAGGGTGGGGGTGCCTGGTAACAACGGGTCAGGCTTTTGATTGGTTAGTACCAAGGTGAAAATCATTTTTATTATTATTTTTTCTTGGCATGTTTGGGCTAGTTTTGTGCAGGGTCCAGTAGCTTGTCCTTGGGGTATGATCAAGCTGTCCTGGTTCTGTGCCCTGGAATGTCTTTTTTTTTTAATTTAATTTAATTTTATTTTTTTATTTATTTGCCTTGGTGTTTGCCTGGAACTGGAACTATAGACAGTTATGAGCTGCCATATGGGTGCTGGGAATCGAACCCAGGTCCTACAGACTAACAGCGAGTGCGCTTAACCGCTGAGCTGTTTCTCCAGGCCCTGGAATGTCTTCTATAGAAGGGGGAAGCCCACCATCAACCCTGGAACGTGCAGCTGGCCCAGGAATGATGGTGGTATATTTTGACTAGAGCATTTGGTGGTCAGATAGCAGGGTCAGGGTAGTATAGATTCTGTAGTTGGAACTTAGGTCATGCTGCCCCTCTGTGAACAGCAGTTTCTAGCTATGGTCTCTGGGAACTGGGTGAGAGACTCTTTCTCAGGGCTCTGTCTGCTTTAGTTTAGCATAGTTCTCTAAAATGGAAGACTCCTTTTAGTCCTGGACTCCACCTGGATCATCCAGATGTCCAGATCATTCTTTCTTAGAACTGGGCAAGCCCCTGCCAAAAATGTGAAACTGAACTTTATTTTATCTCTATGGCTACTATAACACAAAATGGCATTTTTTGAGCTAAGTTTACTCTCTTCAATTCACACCTACTGGAATAGCTACTATAAAAAACACAAGAATAGCCAGGTGGTGGAGCACACCTTTAATCCCAGCACTCAGGAGGCAGAGGTAGGCAGGCCTCTGTGAGTTTCAGGGCAACCTGGTCTACAAAAGCAAGTCTTGGGATATCCAGAGCTACATGGAAAAACTCTGTCTAGAAAAGCCAATACTGGGCTGGAGAGATGGCTCAGAGGTTAAGAGCACTGGCTGCTCTTCCAGAGGTCCTGAGTTCAAATCCCAGAACCCACATGGTGGCTCACAACCATCCAAAATGAGATCTGGTGCCCTCTTCTGGTATACAAACATGCATATAGGCAGAACACTGTATACATAATAAATAAATAAATAAATAAATAAATGTTTAAAAAAAAAAAAAAAAGAAAAGCCAATACTACTACTGCTACTACAAATAAATAAATAAATATATACATGCATACATACATATATACACATACATACATACATAAATAAATACATAAATAGCAATTATCATGGCACTAACAATTCTACTAGATATGAAACGAAAAAGATTGCAAAATGTAGTATCACACACTCTAATCCCAGAATTTGGTAAGCTGAGACAGGAGGATTACTGTGAGTTTAAGGCAAGCCTGGACTAGATAATAAGACTCTGTCTAAAAATCACTCCCTGCTGCCTGCCCCAAGAAAACCAAATTGATAAAGAAAAAATATATCCTGACAAAAACTTGCATGCAGAGTAGGCATCATGGCACACACCTTTAATTCCAGTACTGGGAGGCAGAGGCAGGTCCAGGACTACACAGTGAGAACCTGGATCAAAAAATAAAGTAAGAACTTGTATTTAAATGGTTATAGTGGCATCCTTCACTGCAGCCAGAAGGCAGAAGCAATACTCTTTAATGTTCTGTCATCCACTTTTCTTCAGTCATTAAGGTAAAATTCTGCCACAGGCTGTGACATGT
Organism: Sigmodon hispidus; assembly: GCA_004025045.1. NCBI lineage: Eukaryota > Metazoa > Chordata > Mammalia > Rodentia > Cricetidae > Sigmodon > Sigmodon hispidus. Next base: position 26,418 of record PVIH01005589.1, read on the forward strand.
AAGAATCTTTAAAATATAGTGCTAACTAAAGTAAGATAGACACATATTTTCATGGTCCTCATCTGAGATACCCAGGGCTAGCAAAATCATGAGTGATTGTAGCTAAATGTTGGGCTGGGGGCAGGTGTGTTGGTTACTTTCTACTTTCACTTATTTATTGCTTAACCTTAACCCTAAACCTGTGGGTCCTGGAGACTGAATTCATGTTGTCAGGCTTAACAACAGGCATCTTTACTGTTGAACATTATTGCTGGACCTGAAGTTAATTTTTTTTCTTTTTTCTTTTTTTTTTTTTTTTTAAAGATTTATTTATTTATTATGCATACAGTTTTGCAGAAGAGGGCACCAGACCTCACCATAGATGGTTGTGAGCCACCATGTGGTTTTGTTGGGAATTGAACTCAGGTCAAGTGCTCTTAACCTCTGAGCCATCTCTCCAGCCCCAATTTTTTTTCTTATTAAAATTTCTGTTTTGGCAGCTAACAACTGTCTGTAATTCCAAGATCTGACCCAACTATACATGCAGGCAAAACACCAATTCACATAAATAAAAATAAATATTAAAAAATTATCACTCATTTGTGTGTGTGTGTGTGTGCCCTCAGAAGTCAGAAAAAAAAGTTGAATCTCCTAGAGCTAAAGTTACAGGTAATGAGAAAATAACCTGGGTCCTCTGGAAGATCAGCAAATTCTCTTAACTGCTGAACCATCTCTCCAACCCTGGAACTACTTTTTTGTTTGTTGAGACAAGGTTTCTCTTTGTAACGACCCTGGCTGTCCTGGAACTAGCTCTGTAGATCAGGTTGGCCTCCAACTCACAGAGGTTCGCTTGCCTCTGCCTCCAGAGTGCTGAGATTAAAGGTACACCCCACCACTGCCCAGCTTTGGAGTTACTTTTTAATGAATACATTTTCTATCTGGGATGTTGTAAAAAGATCTTGGAATGGGTGGTGGTGATGGTTACATAACATTGTGAATATACTTAATACTACTGAATTATATAATTAAGGTGATACATTGTTTTCTGTATATTTTACCATAAAAAATCTATACTAAAATGCCACTTATTATTTAGAATAGTAACAAAAATTGAGAAGTATCACAACTCCCTCTGTTGGAGAAGCTGTAGACAGGCAGGCCCATTCATTCCCTGCTAGTAAGGACAGAAAGGATTCTTGTATTACTAATAAATGCTTGTTTTTGCCTACATGGTGATCTGCCTTCTTCGGGATGAAAATACAGCTTGATGGTGGAGGTGGTGCACAACTTTAATTCCAGCACTCAGGAGGCAGAGGCAGAGGCAGATGGACCTCTGTGAGTGTGAGCCCAGCCTGGTCTACAGAATGAGCTCCAGGACAGCCAGAGCTACACAGGAAGACCCTGGTTGGGGAGGGGAGGATGGATTTGAAAATACACGTGCACTTGGTTATTCCTTAATTCTTTTGGTGCTAAAGACCAGACCTATGGGCTTGTGGGCACTAGATGACTGCTACACTGAGCTACATACAGTCTCCGGCCCTGCAGCATTGCTTGGAAACCCTGTGTCGGTTCTCCCTCTCACGCATGCTCTTAGTGTTACTACCCAGTATGATGTGATGAAACCAACAACCAATGGCTGAAGGCCCTTATCAGAACCAACCTGTTTCACCAATCAGGTGAAGCTGATTGACCCTGATTGACAGGGCTGCCTAGAGTTTCAGCCTCCAAAGCTAACAAATGTCATTACAGTGAGGTTGCCTGGAGTATCATATCATACTAAAGAAAACAGCAACTAATAGACCTTCATGGTTTGTTTTTGCTTGTTTAATTTTGAAGTACCCACTGTGAAATGTATTTAGGAGGCAAATCTGAGTGATAGTTTACTTATCAATACTAAGGTTTTATTACTTCTAGGCCCCCTTAGAGGTGTCGATGGGAAATGGGTAAGAGTTCATACTGATACCTCTAGTTTTTTGTTTTTTTGTAAGACAAGGCTTCTCAGTGTAGTCCTGGCTAGCCTCAAACTCACAGAGATCCACCTGCCTCTGCCTTCTGAGTGTAGTACTGGGAATAAAGTCGTATACTACCACCATCTGGCTATTTTTAAAAGACTTATGTGCACTGGTGAGCATGTCAGATCCCCTGCAACTAGATTTACAGACAGTTGTGCATGTGGGTGCTGGGAATTGAACCAGTGAAGTGCTGACAGTGCCCTTCCACACCACTGAGCCTTCTTCTATTTGTAACTCTACTCTGTTCCTCAACTATAAGAAACCTGGTTTCCAAGTCGGGCGAGGTGGTGCACCCCTTTTATCCCAGCACTAGGAGGAAGAAGCAGGTGGATCTCTGTGAGTTCAAGACTAGCCTGATCTACAGAGCAAGTTCCAGGGCAGCCAGGACTACGGAGAATCCTGAGGATCCATCTTCAGTTGACTTAAAAATCTCCTTCTAGGACAGGTGAGATGCAATCAGCATTTCAAAACACTTGCCAGTAAGTCAGATAACCTAAATTTAACAGTTCAGGAGGAGAACCGTTTCTCAAAGTTGCCCCCTGACCTCCACATGCATGCACAATCACACACACACTACATAAATAGATGTGAAAGACAAAATAACAGAAAACTGGACCTGGTGAGCCAAGTAGAGGAACAACTACCAACACCTGCAAGTTCAAGGCACTTATGTGCCATGTGCCTCCACGTGTAAACACACACACACACACACCCCAAAACTGTAAAAAAAAAAAAATCCTTTAAAACAAAACAAAACCCTACACTGTCTTTTGGAGACAGTGTCTCCTCATGTAGTCTAGGCTAGGCTAGATTCAAACCTTCTATGTATCCCAGGCTATCTATGCTGGATTTAGGATCCTCCTGCCTCAGTGGCCTGGATGCTAGGATTTTGTGCCATCCTTGGCTTCCCCCCCCCACTCTCCTCCCCTCTCTTTTTTTCCCTCTTTTTAAAAACAATGTCTTATTCTGTAGCACAAACTGATCTGGAACTATGTAGTTCAACCTGGCTTTGAACTCATGATACACACATACCCACCTCATAAGTGAATGAGCCTTCAAATGTCTAGGCCTTAACTTTTAAAAACTGCTATCTGTCACATCTGAACACTTCTACCCTGGGACCAAAGCCTCCAATATGTGAGTCTATACAGTCATTGAAACTACATCCAAACTGAAGCAAACTAGAAACTTCACAACAAAGGAACTTGGTTAAGATGGGTGCAGTGAATGCTTTTGCCAGTGATTTTCAGGTTTGGGAGGCTAAGACTGGAGGATCACTGGCCACATACTGAGTTCCAGCCAAGACTACTGAATAAGACCTTGTTTCAAAAAAGCAGAAAGGAGGGGCTGGAGAGATGGCTCAGTGGTTAAGAGCACCGTCTGCTCTTCCAGAGGACCTGGGTTCGATTCCCAGCACCCACATGGCAGCTAACAACTGTCTGTAGTTCCAGTTCAAGGCAAATAAATAAAGTTTAAAAAAAAAAAAAAAAAGCAGAAAGGAAAAAAGAAGAAAACTTAGTTGATTACTTTTCACTACTTGATCAGAGTTCATGTTGGTGATAATGGAGCTGAGGGGCAGCATGAGCATCTGCAAGTGATTAAACTAACATTGTGGCATGTTTCATCTCAATAAGCTCTGTAGATTATAGCATCTCTTCAATGTTACATTCATCTTTTATTAATTCATTGACTGTGTGTGTGTTTGAAGGGCTTGTAGAATTGGTCCTGCCTCTTCCACCATACATGTTAAGTTTCTTTCTCAGTGGAGTCAATCTTGTTAGTCCTCCATTCTTGCTGTTATTGTTGTTGAGAGAGTCTTGGCATATTGTCCATTCCTGTGTAAATCTCTTGAGTCCTGGGAGCACAGACATGCATGCCCAGCTTTCAATGTTACAAATTGCACGGTGGACATGTAAAGGAATTCACTTGTCAATGGAAAATGCACAATTCAGGTATAAAAGTTCACACAAAATAGGAGAAATTTTGGTGAGAATTTATCTTATAGGAAAGATCTCACTAGAAGTAAATATGTTCTTTTAAGAAACTACCACCCTTTACTTTCAAGCTCCCATACCTTGCCGTATTAACTCCAAAGGGGTGCACAGCTTATGCAAGTCTAGAAGTGTTGGGGACTTCAAGGAATCAGGGTTAGCACAATTCTAGAGCACAGAAATGTGAACTCCAACGTGGTAGATCTCACAATCTTGGAATTCTAGTACCTGAGTATACCCTTTTGTTGGTAAATTAAAAAGAAACAATATCAAGTCTAACTTCTTGTGCTCAAGACTGCTGACAGGTTGGTACTTGAAGGCTACAAGGCCAGCTTCCTACAGCTCTGCTTCGTGGGAGACCATCTTTTAATCAGCTCTAGAAAAAAGGACTTTTAAAAATTAACGGGAATGAGCTGGAGAGATGGCTCAGTAAGACCTTAGTACTACTATTCATGCAGAAGAGGTAAGTTTGGTTCCAACACCCACCTCAGCTGGCTCACAAGCCCTCAAAGCCTCCACAAGGAAGAGCATTCATGTGCACATACCCCGAACAGACTTACATGTATACGCATTATTTATTTATTTGCCTTGGTGTTTGCCTGGAACTGGAACTACAGACAGTTGTTAGCTGCCATGTGGGTGCTGGGAATTGAACCCAGGTCCTCTGGAAGAGCAGATGGTGCTCTTAACCGCTGAGCCATCTCTCCAGCCCCACGCATTATTTTTAAAGAATATATATATATATATATAGAAATATATAGAAAATAGGCTGGGGAGTGTAGCTCAGTGGTAGTGCCCTTGCCAACACATATGAAAGCCCTGGGACCAACTACACAGCACAGGAAAAAGTACAGAAGAGTTAAACACTTTAAATTGTTATTCCTGACACATTCTACAGACGAAATCGCTCATCTAGTCTTTCTATCCAAAGGTCAGAGATAGGGTTTCTTTGTCCTGGCTGTCCTGGAGCTCAGGCTGGCCTCAAACTAAAAGATCAGTATGCCTCTGCCTCCCGAGTGCTGGGATTAAAGGTGTGCGCCATCACTGCCAAGCTAGAGAAACTACCATTGGCCCTCCCGTCCGCCCCATTTCAGCTCCGTCTAAGGTGTAAGCTATGGACATCAAAGGACACTAGTTTGGCTTTTGCTTCAGAACGTGGGTTAGAACCGGGTTCAAATGGTTCCAGGGAGCCGGGAGGCTTCAGTCTGAATCAAAGTCCCTGAGAGCGGAAGATTCGGTGCTGTGTGGCCTCAGACTTGCTAAAGAAACCCCCAGTCACAGGGAAGAGGTAGAATTTGCTGAGCCATTGCAGTACAACACAGGCCGACAAAATGGCGACACAGCCTGGAGAAGGTGCTATACGAGTCTCTCTCTCTACAACTGAACTACAACTCCCAGAACTCCTTGCGCGGAAGGCGTGCGTCTGAGCGTAGTGGGTTGCGGTCTCCATGCCCCGCCCCCTTCCGATGGAAGAACAATTCTAGTAGACGTTTCCTCTCGGTACGGTGCTTCTTTCTTTCCCCGCTTCACCCCGCAGTGCTCGACGGGACTCGAGATTTTCGACTTCGCAGTCGGACGTCTCTTGCACCTAAAAAAACCCCCAAAACCTGTACTTCCCATGTGGCTTCAACGCCTGCGCACAACGCACTACGGCTCCCAGAGGGCCCAGCGGCTCTCGTGATTACGTGCTGACGCACTTGGTCGTGCTGACGTGCAACGCAGTCCAGGCGGGGTGCGAGTGGCGCAGTCGAAGCCCGCTGCGGCCCCTGAGGAAGCTTGCGGGGAGGCGGCGGCGGTAGCAGAGGCGAGCGGACCGGCGAGGCGGCGGCTTTCGGCCTCAAGGGACTCGAAGACCAGCAGCTGCTGCGGCAGGACCTCTCCGCTTCGGAGGCGGCGGCCGGAGGCGGCGGCGGGTGAGAGAAAGGGAGCGCGCTCGCTGGGTGGGGGAGGGGCGGCGCTCTCGGCTCGAGGCCAAAGCGCGCGGGGAACGGTCCAGGCCGCCCCGCGCACGCGTGCTCGTCGCCTCGGCTAGCGCGGACGGACGGACGGACGGACGGACGGACGGACGCCTTCTCTTAGCTTTCTCCCTTCCCTTCCCCCCGCTTCCGCGGCCTGCAGCCGCCTCGCCCCTCCCCCACCTGGGAACGGCGCGCACGCGCGCCCCCGCCGTGGCCCGGTCCGCGCGCCCCCGCCGAGCTGGCTGTGCGCGAGGCTCTGATTCTCACCTTTGCTGTACCTGGGTCCGAGGAGACCCTCTTTGGGCGTTCGCCCTTTTTCGTCTTTTGAGTGGCACGCGGGGGGCGGCAGCCGGGGGGGCCTTGTCCCCGTCCCCCTCCGGGGTTCCGGACCTGCCGGTATGTCTACCCGCTTGACCCGGGCGTGGGGCCTCCTGCCCCTGCCGGGGGCCTGAGAAACGGCCGGAGCCACGCAGACTGCAGGGCGCCGCGCGGCCCCCTCCCCCATTCTCAAGGCCGAAAATAGGCTCGGCGGCCGGATCGGTGCGGGGAGGCATTGGACTGTTCGTCGTTAGTGTCTGCGGAGGTTATGAGTGTGTGTGAGGTGGCGGGGACGGGGATCCCAAATCTGAAAAGTAAAAAGGACAAACGGACGTATCAGCCAGCGGTATATAAAGAAGACTGTGTGCTTCTTGTCCTACTATTTTTGTTTTCTAGTTTTACGAGACAGGGCCTCTGCATAGCCCTGGCTGTCCTGGAACTCATTATATACATAAGGCTGGCCTCGAACTCAGAGATCAGCCTGCCTCTGTCTCCTGAATGTTAGAATTCAAGGCGTGCGCCACCGTGTCTGGCTTTTTTTTTTTAACCCTGCTTTTTTAAACATGTCTCCTGAAATATTAAATATAGGGAGGCTTTTGGAGACTCTAGATGGGAAGAAAATTCTGGATTTAAACAGCCTGGCTTGTATCAGCCATTACTTGGCATCAATTTTTTTTGTTTTTGCTTTTCGAGATAAAGTTTTTTCAGTGTACCTTGGAGACTGTTCACTCTGTAGACTAGGCTGGCCTCATACTCAGAGATACATACACCTGCCTCCGAGTGCTAAGATTAAAGGCATCCACCACCTCCGCCGGGCTTTGGCATGAAATTCTTTATGCTGTTTTCATTTTGCAATTCTTTTAAGGTGTCTCAGAATCAAAGGAAACTTGTTTTTCCTCCTTTGGGTGGTCTTAGGTTAGGTCTCTTCCTGGGGTAGGTAATAGTGGAGCTGCCTGTGTCACACACAGTTAAAAGTATCTCAGCACTGAGTTCTCTGTATTTATTGTCCTTTCCTGGGCCCATTGCTCTATTGTGGGTTGTCTTTTCTTTGTTCTAAGTTTCTACCTCTTTTGTAGTTTGGCATTCTGATTATTATTTTCCCTTGGCAACTTGCTTTTTCTTTTGTTCCTGTGGAAATTTGCATAGTTTGCTCCTGTTTTAAGTACTGCCTGGTTTTGGTAGTAGTTTCCCTTTTAGTGTCTTGAGCACCGATTTGGATGCAGGATGTAGCACCCCCACACACACACACTTTTTTTTTTCTTCTTCAGCTCTTCTTTGAAAAAGTTATAAAAAAAAATCATGTTTTTATTTTTCCTTGGGTTTCTTTAGGTAGGAAGTGGGAAGGTGGTTGTGTGAAATGGTGCAAGTGTGGATGAATGGTTAGGTTGATTGTTAAAAGCCTTTTGCAAAGGACACATATAAGTCCAAGATTTAGAGGAAGATTGGTATTTTTAGATTTATAAGAATGATTGCTGGACTGTACTGTAGAAACAGATTTCTTGACTCTAAAAAGGTTTTTTATTTTTACCTGAATTTTCACTTGCTTGTCATAGATTCATCCTTATCTATTATTCTTGACCCTAGTAGACGTCTCTTACTTGCTCTTAGTTTTCTAAAAGTTGTTGCTGTTGAATAGAGCTTAGGCTAAGCTTGGGGGTGGGATAGATAGAGCAGAAGTACTTTTGGGTGTTTGCTTAACATTCAACATTTGCTTATATTCCTTTTTGTTCAGGAGTTGATAATACTAATTCTGAAATTCCATTAATGTAACTTCTTATCCAACTTTGTCTCTTCCATCTGCTTTTACTAACCTCCATTTTCTCTCTTCATGTGTGTGTGTGTGTGTGTTTTTTTTAAGTGCTAGTTTTCTTTCATATGCTCTGAGAATCATCTTGGAGAAAATGTGTTGGGAGGAAAAAATAAAGCATTGTAGTGAGAAGGGACTATAGAATGAGTAATGCAGTCTAAAACACTGGAGCTTGGGGGTTAAATTGAAGAGTAAAGCAAGAGAACAAAAAATGAAATGCCAGAACAGAATTTGATAGGGAAAGTCAACAGTTACATAAAAGTAAGATTGGGAGTTTGAAGGTTTCAAGATACTTGTAGAGAAAGCATGGGAACAGTCGGAACAGAAGGATGGTTTGTTTTAGACTGTCAAACTTGTAGAGAAAGCATGGGAACAGTCGGAACAGAAGGATGGTTTGTTTTAGACTGTCAACTTGAAAACAGGCAATATTTAACAAGAGCTAGCCAGATTTGGAGGCGCTGCAGTTGATGTGGTAAACCTTAACTGGGAAGGAAAATAATAAAATCATTGTAGTTGGTAGGAGCTATGAATATTTGAATTCACAGAGATGGCTCTCCTTCCCCACATGAAGTAATAAACTTATGTATCCATGGTTTCTCTGTATTTCTGGTGTTCTTGATTGACAGTAGTTTGGGTGTGAGACTGTATAGGACATTTGGTTTATGTTAACTAGCCAGGTATTTAGATACCTAGGACTGTTTAATTCATTGTTAAGTTAGCCTAAATATTTATTCTCTTTGGAGGAGTCTTTGGAAGTGGACTGTAGGTGTTAAGGTGCTTTTGATATGTGGTATTTGTTGTGCCATTTGGAGGACTTGGTTACCAGTAGTTACCATTCAGAGTGTTTGGAGAAGATAACCATTTTTGTGTATTGTGGCTATAGAAGAGTGAAAGGGATATTGTGGAGAGATTAGAGACAAACTGGATTCTTGTTTTTGTAGTGTGTAGAAAGGAAAATATAAGCACAAAGAAGAATGGCTTAGAATTTGGTGAAATGACTTTGTGAGAAAAGGTTTAAAAGTAGATGGTGTTTTTGTGGGGAGGATGAAGGGAGGGTATTGTTTGCAGATAGTGGAATGAGGAAGCTTCATTTTGTTAATGGAGTCTAAGTGAGACTAAGTACTGAACTAAAAGCTAAGAGAGCCAGGGATGTGGGAGATTGGTAAGTAGTTAGATTGGGGCCAGGAGCCTGACTGGTGTCTCCCCGCTCCCCCTCAGGAGCGGTGGTGCCCCCCTGGGCACAAGGCCATGTACAACGGGATCGGGCTGCCGACGCCCCGGGGCAGCGGCACCAACGGCTACGTCCAGCGCAACCTGTCCCTGGTGAGGGGCCGCCGTGGTGAGCGGCCTGACTACAAGGGAGAGGAGGAACTGCGGCGCCTGGAGGCTGCCCTGGTGAAGCGGCCTAATCCTGACATCCTGGACCACGAGCGCAAGCGGCGCGTGGAGCTGCGATGCCTCGAGCTGGAGGAGATGATGGAAGAGCAGGGGTGAGGGAATGGGTGGGGGAGAAGCCAAGCACTGAGTGTGTGGAAAGAAATTGGAGCATGTTCAAAGAGTCCTAAAAAGAGTTGTAAGGGAGAAAGAAAATGAGCTTGAAGAATTGAGAAGAATCTCGTGGGTCAGTGCATAGTGGGATGTCAAGAAAATTGTTTGGAGCATCAATAGCAGCCTAAGGGGATCTTGAGTTAGCAGAATTTAAGAAGGGGAAGGGGGCCATCAAGGAACAAAAATGTGCTGTATGGGAAAGTAGTATCAGGCATAAGAGCTAGGAAACCTAACAGGTGTTGTTATTGGAAGAGAAAGGTAGGTGGATTCAAGGATTGCGGCCATGGAAGGTGGCAAAGGCAGAAGATCAGAATTGAACGAGTATTTGAATACAGGATATCATGAGCTTGGCAGAGAAGTGAAATTTTGGAAAAGGAACATATTGAGGTAGCAACCTGTTTAGAGCAGTGGTTTTCAAACTTGAGCAATGGTATTCTTTTATACATTGTTTTCTTTGAAGTCCCAGGAAATAAAAGATCTCTTCGTGTTGAAGTTAGGAAAGGAGCACTGGGAACTCTGCCAGCAAGCAAACTGTCCTTTCTTGCCACTGAATTGTGGCTTGTTTAAAATCCACTGTTCTAGAAAGTGTAGTGTAGAAAGGGATGGAGGGTTGTGGGGACAGATAAGGAAAAACTTAAGGAACTTTTTGAGTGATAAGTACTGTGTGCATGGAGAAGGAAAAAGGACCCTGTTGGAAAAGGAAGCAGCTATAAATTGGGGCTTCGGGAAACCCTTGTCAGGCTCTAACCTTGAAGGAATTTATCCTTCAGGTACGAAGAACAACAGATTCAGGAGAAAGTGGCAACCTTTCGACTCATGTTGCTGGAGAAGGATGTGAATCCTGGGGGCAAGGAAGAAACCCCAGGGCAGAGGCCAATGTGAGTGTTGCTTTTGTTTTTTGTAGTCTATGCTGTTATATAGTTACTACTCTCTTCTTACCTGGGACTTGGTTTTGCCTTCCCTTTCCTTAGTTCACAACTGTTTGACTCATCTTTATAGTTAAGTTCTGAATTAGGGCTCTCACTTTTGTTCCATGTATGTAGCCTTCAGATTTTGGGCTTTTTTTTTCACCCTCTAGGGTAACTGAGACCCATCAGTTGGCAGAACTGAATGAGAAGAAGAACGAGCGACTCCGTGCTGCCTTTGGCATTAGTGATTCCTATGTGGATGGCAGTTCTTTTGATCCTCAAAGACGAGCTCGAGAAGCTAAACAAGCAGCTCCTGAGCCTCCCAAACCATACAGGTACTCAGGAGAGAAGTCTAGATCTGCTTCCTTGTTAAAGAATATTTTATTACATTATTATTACTAGTATTTCTAAACTTTATTTTCTTGGTTTTTCTAAGATAGGGTCTCACTATGTAGCTCTGGCTGTCCTGGATTGGGCGGTCTGTAGTTCAGGCTGGCTGCCTTCCTCTGACTGACTGCAGAGCACTGAGATTAAAGGCATGTGCTACTGTGCCTTTCTAAGTTTTTAGATTCTGTTGTCTTTGGGTCAAATTTTTATTTTTTGTGTGTATGGTGGTTTGGCTTTTATTTATGTTTTTGTACAATGTGCCTGGTACCCCTGGAGGCCAGAAGAGGGCATTAGATCTCCTGGTGGTAGAAATAGATGGTTAAGAGTAGCCTTGGTGCTTAGAATGGAACCCCAGGTCTGATGCAAGAGAAGCCAGTGTTCTCTCCAGTCTCTATTTTTATTTTTTTCAATAATTAAGCTAGGTGTAGTGGTACATATCTTTTTCCCATCACTGCAGCAGGTGCAGGCAGATTTTCAATTTTGAGGCCAGTCAGAGCTACATAGTAAGATCCTGTCTCAAAACAATTAAATGAAACCAGATGTGATACACATCTTTAATCTCAACACTTGGGAAGCAGAGGCAGGAGGATTTCTGTGAGTTGAGGCTGATCTGCTCTACATAGGTAGTTCCAGTGAGTGCTATATAGTGAGACCTGCCTTAAAATACACAGGCATCTAGCCTTTTCCCAGCTGTAGAGATTGTTTCTATGGGCTAGTCCATTGTATCTTAGCAAAGGACTCTTTTATTCTTCAATTTACACCTTTTAGCAAGTTAATATTCATACCCCAACATACTCACATCTAAGCTTTCCAAAGAGACAATGTCAAGTGCATTTTCCAGGTTCTCTTTCAACCAAGTCTGCATAGGCTTTGCACCTTCAGAAAAATTTCAGACAGGATTCACATGGTGGGAGAGGGGCATACAAAAGGTAGTAATTACAAAAGCTAGATTAAGGCTAGGAACTCTGGGGAGTCAACCCAGGTGTGGCTCTTGTGTAATCTCCCAAAAGTATTGTGGTTTTTTTTTTTTTTTTTTCCCCTCAAGATACCTCTGGTAGAACTTAACTCTGTAGACCAGCCTGGCCTGGAGCTCAGAGATCTGCCTGCTTTTGCTTCCCCAGTGCCACCACTGCCCAGCAAATTTATATCTTTTAGTTCTGAAGTTTTCACACACAAAAAACTAGGCATGTAGCTGTTGTACTAAGGTGAAACAGTTATCAGTGAACTGTTGCAAGTATATTCATTAGAGTGAAATGTTTTAAGGAAATTTGTCCTGCCACCTAGAATCTTTTTGCCTTTTCCCAGCCTTGTTCGGGAGACGAGCAGTTCTCGATCACCAACTCCAAAGCAGAAGAAGAAGAAAAAGAAGAAAGATAGAGGACGGTAAGCCAGTTGGAAAGTTACTCTAGTATCCAGAGGGATCTTTTCTGTTGCTAGACTTTTAGAAGTTGAGTTTGCTTTCAGGTAGTGGAAAATCCAAATTGCTAAGACAGTTGAAGGAGACAGAATTGTTTTTGCTTTTTTTCAGGTTTCAGCTGAGAAATGTATGTATTTGAGGAGAAATGGCTGAGTTTCCCATTTGAAATTGAATTTGGGCCTAGCCCAAAAAACTAGCCAGCATTTTAGATTTTGGGTTTTTTATTTGTCTGTTGATTGAATGTAAAAGTAAATAAGGTGTGAGCTGTTGATGCTGTTGAGTTTGTTCTGGTGGTTTTGAAGCAGTTTTTGAGAATTATAGGGTAGAGGACCAGAAAGAAAGCCAAATAAAATGACTTGCTTTTGAACCGATTTTAGCAGGTCAGAGAGCAGTTCTCCTCGACGGGAGAGGAAGAAGAGCTCGAAGAAGAAGAAACACAGGTATGAGGTGGAAAGGTCTTTTTTTATAGTGTTTTTTTTTTAAAGATGGGGTTTTTACATGGCCTAGAACTCACTATGTAGACCAAGTTGGCCTCTAGCTCAGAGAGATCTGCTTACCTCTGCTCTGCATGTACCACCACCCCTGTCTAAGGTGGAAGTTCTTGGTAGTGATTGGAGGCAGCTCTTGAATTGAAGAGTAGGTGTGGTTTAATGATTTTTCTCTTCTTTTTTTCTACCAACAGGTCAGAATCTGAATCCAAGAAACGAAAACACAGGTAAGAAAGAGTTTGTTGAGAGATAAATAGTGGCACATGGGAATGTTAAGCTGTTGTTTGGTGACTTTGCTTATTCCCTAGTTGGCCTGTAGGGGTGTGTGTGTCCCCCCCTTTTTCAGTAGAGCTCAATCCTTGACTTATCTGTTACCAATAAAATTTGGCCAGTTACATTTCCATTTCACTTTAGATTTTATTAATACTTTAGATGTTCCTTTTAGACAACATTTTCTTATTTTCCAGATCTCCTACTCCAAAGAGCAAACGCAAATCAAAGGACAAGAAGAGGAAGCGGTAAGTAAATCTATTCCAAATCTGTTTTGGAAGAATTCCCCTTGAGGAGAGGGAATGAAATCCTTTGTGAATGTGTAAAGGAAGAAACCCAAAAACTAAAACTGATTGGGTGCTATGACTCAATGAGTAAAGGGCCAAACTGAAAGATACCAGAGTTTTGTCTCTAGGACCAACATGACAGAAGGAAAGAAAGAACTCCTATAAATTGTCTTCTGACTTACTCTGTGTACTCTCAAAATAAATGTAATGTGTTTTTTTGTTATTTAAAACATATTTTTTGCATATTTTTGAGCCAGGGTCCTTTTCGTAGCCCTAATTGTCTTGGAACTCATTCTATTGATCAGGCTGGCCTCACTTTGAAGAGCCTTTGCCTTTCTAGTCCTGAGATTAAAGGCAGGGATCACCACACTCCTCAGCAGATTTTCTTTGTTTTTAAAAAGAGATGAGTTTGTAGAATTCAGAATAGGTAGGACAGTTTCCTGAGCTTTGTAGTGGTCTTTCTTCAGGTCTCGAAGTACAACACCAGCTCCTAAGAGCCGCCGAGCCCATCGGTCAACTTCTGCTGACTCTGCTTCTTCCTCTGATACTTCTCGTAGTCGGTAAGGGGTTGTCCAGGAGGAATGGAGGGAGAGGGAATGATGGGTTAATCAATTTAATATTTATTGAGCGCCCACGGTGTGCTAGGCGCTGCACAGACCATTCCGAAGACACGGTCCCTGCCCTCTAGGAGCTGACAGGCTAAAGCAACAGGATGGACAGACATATATACATTTCCCCTTGTCTTTTTTTTTATTATTTTATTTTTTGTTTGTTATGATGTATATGGACTACCAGAATAGGGCGGGGGGCGGGTGTTGGTTGTTGGTTTGGTGTCTTGGGGAGGAAGGAGTCCTTACCCTGGCTTCCTTATTCGGGGAAGGCTTCATGAAGGAGGTGGGCTCAGAGGTGAGTTGTGAATGAAGTGGGTAGGGAAGGGCCTGGGCCTGGGTGGAAAGTTTGGGTATGTTGGAGGGTGGTGAATAAAGGGGTAGAGAGTATTTGGAATTATATTGGAAAGAAATGGAACAAAAACAAGGACTGCATTTGCATTTTTGAAAATGATTTGAGTTATGAGACCAAGATATTTCTTTTTCTAAAGAGGGTTGTACATAATAGGAAAGTGGATTGCAATCTGGGGGTGGAGGGGGTTTACTATTCTCCCTTGAGCTGATTTCCCTGTTCTCCCCTGCCCTCCATCAACTCACAGGTCTCGAAGTACTGCTGCTAAAATTCATACAACAGCCTTGACTGGGCAAAGTCCTCCCCTTGCTTCAGGTCATCAAGGGGAGGGAGATGCACCTTCTAGTGAACCAGGTGCCACCAACATACAGCAGCCTAGTAGCCCAGAGCCCTCTACAAAGCAGTCTAACAGTTCGTATGAAGACAAAGATAAGAAGGAGGTATGTTCCAAGTTGGTTCATTGGATTGCATGGCTATTACTCAGGGATGAGTCTTGTCCTTTTGAGTTATGCTCAGAGATAGCTATGGAGGTTGGCAAGGAGAAGGCAGTAAGAGAGACTCTGTGTGTGTGTGTGTGTGTGTGTGTGTGTGTGTGTGTGTGTGTGTGTGTGTGCGTGCGCGCGCATGCGCGCGCGCGCTCGGGACAGAGAGAAAAAGAGAAATATGGGTTAGGAATGGTTTTAGAGAAACAGGCTGGAATAGTGTAATGGCAAGCATGAGGATTTTGGACGGTATTCAAAGGAGATACCGAATGAGAGAAAGGAAGAGTTCTCTTGAGTTAGAAAAGTGATCAGACTTAGCAGTGCTGTATGATGGATGCTTTGTAGGCAACTTCTGAGAAATAGAAGTATTTAAGAGTTGTGACCTACTAAATTCTGAAGTCTTCACAGAGGATATTAGTAGGTTTTAAACTAGTAATTTGTTTTTAAAATTTTTATTTTATGTGAATTGGTGTTTTGCCTGTATGTATAACTGTGTAAGGATATCAGATCTTGGAATTACAGTTTTTAGTTGCCATGTGGACATTAGGAATTGAACTCTGGTCCTCCAGAAGAACAGTTAAGTGCTTTTAACCGATGAGCCATCTCTCCAGCCCCTTACTTTAACTTTTTTATTTACAGTGTGTCTCTTTCCTTTTTTATCATGTGGTTGTCATGACTCACTAAATTTTTCTACCCTTTGATTTGGTGCTGTCAATCTGAAAACATTAAGTAAAGGGCTTTTTGGTAGTTCAGTTTTATTTATAGATCCTCTATTCTAGTTTCATGGCTGATTGTACTTAATATTTCATATTTTGTCTCATTTACAAGTTGGTTCATCTTAGAAAATTTACCTGTTTTAAATTTTTTTTAACCTTATTTATTTATTTGCCTTGGTGTTTGCCTGGAACTGGAACTACAGACAGTTGTTAGCTGCCATGTGGGTGCTGGGAATCGAACCCGGGTCCTCTGGAAGAGCAGACGGTGCTCTTAAAATGGCTGAGCCATTTCTCCAGCCCCAATTTTTTTTTTTTTTTTTTTTTTACATTTTATTTAAAGTGTTGATGGTTTGTCCTCCTGGACTTTTTCTATGAGATTCTGGTGAATTGATTTTGTGTGTGTCTGATGAGGGGAGGCAGGTGTGAGTTATTATGTACACTTGGAAGTCAGGACAACTTGTGGAGTCTCTTGTCTATTTCTACCTATATAGATTCTGGGCGGTGAGGGTTAGGAATATGTGGCAAGTGTCATCTCACTTGGTCAACCATTTATTTACTTACTTATTTAATGAGGCAGAGTCTTCTTACATAGCTCTGGCTGTTTGCAGTTTACTATGTAGTACAGGCTGGCCTCAAATTCACAGATGTACCTGCCTCTACCTCCTGATTGCTGGGGTCAGAGGTATGCTCCACCATGAAGCATACTTTCAAAACTTGGCCTCTCTTTATGCCATTTAACTTAATTTAGTCTGTATTTGGGAGGTAAAATTATCGTTCTCCCAAACTTTTCTTTTTTTATTGAATCATACCTTTTTTCAAAGGTGGTGTATTCTCTCCACATACTGCCAGAGTTCTTTGAAAAGAAAAATTTTCTTATTCTCTGGACACTGTTGGTATTTGTTAACAGGAGTGCATTGTTCTCAGTTTGTCTTTTCTCAGAGATTGTCCATATAGGTTAGGTTTTTGCCCCACTAGTACCTTATTTTCTTAATTAAAAAAAAGTACATTTATTTTGTGTCTGGGTGCATATGTAAGAAGAACTTAAAGAAGTAGGTTTTCTCTTTTCACCATATGGGTTCCAAGGTTTGCAGCCCACAAGGCTATTTTGATGTCTCCCTACTAAGCACTACATGATGTCTTAATTGAGTGCGACTTTGGGTGGGGAAAGGATTGATGTAAGAGGTGTATAGAGAAAAGGTTTATTTGAAGTTTTTGCAATCTTATGGGTGATAATGAAGCCTTGGTGTTTATCACTATCCTTACTTTCTCTTTTACTCTTAGAAATCTGCAGTTCGACCTAGTCTCTCTCCGGAAAGGAGCAGCACAGGGCCAGAACTACCTGCCCCTACTCCGCTCCTTGTTGAGCAACATGGCGACTCCCCACGACCCCTTGCAGCAATTCCATCTAGTCAGGAACCAGTTAACCCCTCATCAGAGGCCTCCCCAACACGGGGCTGTTCACCACCTAAGTCTCCCGAGAAACCTCCCCAATCATCTTCCTCAGAGAGTTGCCCACCATCTCCCCAGCCTACCAAAGTTTCTCGGCATGCCAGCTCCTCTCCTGAAAGTCTTAAACCCACACCAGCTCCTGGGGCCCGTCGGGAGATTTCTTCTTCACCCACATCTAAGAATCGTTCACATGGCCGAACAAAGCGGGATAAATCTCATTCTCATAGCCCATCTCATAGAGCAGGGAGATCCCGTAGTCCTGCCACTAAGAGGGGACGATCTCGATCTAGAACCCCCACCAAGAGAGGTCATTCTAGGTCTCGGTCCCCTCAGTGGCGTAGGTCACGGTCTGCACAGAGGTGGGGAAAATCTAGAAGCCCCCAGCGGCGTGGCAGGTCCAGATCTCCTCAAAGGCCAGGCTGGTCAAGGAGTAGAAATACCCAGAGAAGAGGCAGGTCTAGGTCCACAAGGCGAGGCAGGTCACATTCTAGATCTCCAGCCACTAGGGGCAGGTCCCGTTCTAGAACACCAGCTAGAAGGGGTCGGTCTCGTTCTAGAACGCCTGCAAGGCGCAGATCAAGATCCAGAACCCCTAGACGTAGATCTCGGTCTAGAACACCAGCTCGCAGGGGCAGGTCTCGCTCAAGAACACCTGCTAGGCGCAGATCTAGGACCCGATCACCAGTTCGAAGGAGGTCCCGAAGTAGATCCCCAGCCAGGAGAAGCGGCAGGTCACGCTCTAGATCCCCAGCCAGGAGAAGTGGCAGGTCACGCTCTAGAACACCAGCCAGGAGAAGTGGCAGGTCACGCTCTAGAACACCAGCCAGGAGAAGTGGCAGGTCACGCTCTAGATCCCCAGCCAGGAGAAGCGGCAGGTCACGCTCTAGAACACCAGCTCGACGAAGATCTCGCAGCAGAAGTATGGTTAGACGCGGACGATCTCACTCTAGAACACCACAAAGAAGAGGACGCTCTGGCTCGTCATCAGAGAGGAAGAACAAATCTAGAACATCTCAGAGGAGGAGCAGATCCAACTCAAGCCCTGAAATGAAAAAATCTCACATTTCCTCAAGGCGGAGCAGGTCTCTTTCTTCACCAAGATCTAAAGCAAAATCTTTGAGGCGAAGCCTCTCAGGATCATCTCCATGTCCTAAACAAAAATCACAGACACCACCAAGGCGAAGCCGTTCTGGTTCTTCGCCACCTAAACAGAAGTCAAAGACTCCACCAAGACACAGCCATTCAAGTTCATCTCCTCAGCCCAAAGTAAAGTCTGGAACACCACCAAGACCAGGGTCTGTAACAAACACACAGGTCGATGAACACTCTGCAACACCACAAAGACAGAGTTCTGAATCATCACCAGATGGTGAGGTGAAATCAAGGACCCCATCAAGACAGAGCTGCTGTGAGTCTTCTCCTCGAGTGAAATCTAATACACCTCCAAGACAGAGCCCATCAAGGTCATCATCTCCACAAACCAAAGTAAAGATGGTAATATCACCAAGTCGAAGCCATTCTGACTCCTCTTCTCCAAGTCCTAGTAGAGTGACATCTAGAACCCCTCAGAGGCAAAGCAGATCAGTGTCTCCCTGCTCCAAGGTGGATTCTAGATTGTTACCAAGACATAGCCGTTCTAGATCCTCCTCACCAGATACTAAAGTGGAACTGGGAACACCACTGAGACATAGTCACTCTGAATCTACATCACCATACCCAAAAGGCATGCTCCAGACTCCTCCAGAGCAAAATCTCTTTGCATCAAAGTCACTCTGTCCCCAGGAGAAGTCTAAGGATTCGCCAACAGAAAGCTCTGCGTCCTTTTCCCTCTGTCCAGGTGTAATGCTTAGTACATTACCAGGAGAGAGCTGTTTTGGTTCCTCATTTGTGCAGCAAAAAGGACAATCTCAAATTTGGCCAGATCCAAGGTCTGATACTTCAAGTCCAGAAGTGAGACAGTCTCACTTGGAGTCTCCATCACTGCAGAGTAAATCTCAAACATCTCCTAAAGGTGGCCCTTCGAGATCTTCATCTCCGGTCACTGAGCTGGCACTCAGATCACCAGTAAAACAAGATAAAAGTGAATTATCAACAGATCCAAAGGTGAAATCAGGAATGTCTCCTGAGCAGAGTAAGACTAAACCTGACTCTAACTTACATCCTTCAGTAGAGTCTAAATCTCTTTTGGTACAGGGCAGATTGGAGCCTTCTGAATTGAAAGAGAAACTAGGTTTAATTCAAGAGGATGTTGCTCCATCATCAACTTTGCCAAGGGACAAATTTAGTCCTATACAGGATAGGCCTGAGTCCTCTACAGTAATAAAAGATATACCTAGAGTACTGGTAAAGGAAAGAAGTGGAGCTGGGTCACCTCCAGGCACAGGAGACCAAAATAGTTCATTACTTAATTCAAGTCAAGATGAGTTAATGGAAGTAGAAAAGTCTGAGCAATCTTTAAACCAGGTTCTACCCAGTTTATCTCCAGATCATAAAGAAATACCTGGAAGTAATGTTGAGTCATCTCCTGACATAGAAAGGCCTGCTGTATTGTCTGCTCTTGACCAAAGCCAGACACAGCCCTCTTCAAAAGCAGAGATCCCTGTGGTGGCTTCATGTTGGGGTGGGCCACAAATTTCTCCAGAACATAAAGAACTGTCTCATTCTCTCCCTGAGGATAATAGCTTTGAGTCATCTTTAGAGTTTAGAAACTCAGGCCCTATTTCAGAAGTAAATGCTGAATTTTCTCCTGAAGTTAAAGAAGAGTTGAATGGGCCATTTCTTAATCAAACAGAGACAGATCTATCTCTGGACATGAAAGAACAGTCAACAAGATCCTCTAGGCGCAGCAGTTCTGAGTTCTCTCCAGAAGTAGTGGAAAAGGTAGGAACATTTTCAAATCAGAGTGTGTGTTCTCCTGTACTTGAGACTGTGCACAGAACACCTTCAAGAGAAAGAAGTAGTTCTGCATCTTCTCCTGAACTGAAAGATGGTTTACCTGTAACTCCATCTAGGAGAAGCCGGTCTGGGTCTTCTCCAGGACTTAGAGATGGCTCTGGGACTCCTTCTAGGCATAGCCTATCTGGGTCATCGCCTGGGATCAAAGATACACCTCAGACCCCATCCAGGGGACGAAGTGAATGTGATTCTTCTCCTGAGCCAAAAGCATTGCCTCAGACTCCTAGAGCACGAAGTCATTCTCCATCATCCCCAGAGCTCAACAACAAAAGTGTCACTCCTCAGAGAGAAAGAAGTGGGTCAGAGTCATCAGTAGAACAGAAAACTCTGGCTAGAACATCTCCTGGACAAAGAAGTCGATCTGGGTCTTCCCAAGAGCCTGATGGAAAACCCAGCGCATCCCCTCAGGAAAGAAGTGAATCAGACTCTTCTCCAGATTCTAAACCCAAGACTCGAACCCCTCTTAGACAGAGGAGTCACTCTGGATCATCTCCAGAGGTTGACAGCAAATCTCGACCCTCTCCTCAGCTGAGTAGGTCTGGCTCATCTCCTGAAATGAAAGATAAACCAAGAGTGCTACAGAGGGCTCAGAGTGGTACTGATTCTTCTCCTGAACACAAAATAACTGCCCCTCGAGCCCTGCCCAGACGTAGTAGATCAGGTTCATCAAGCAAAGACAGAGGCCCTTCACCTGAAGGCAGCAGTAGTTCTGAATCTTCTCCAGAACACCCACCCAAATCCAGAACTACTCGAAGAGGCTCCAGGTCTTCAGTGGAGCCAAAGACAAAGTCTCGGACACCACCTCGACGTCGGAGTTCTCGTTCATCTCCTGAGCTAACCAGGAAGGCTAGAGTCTCTCGTAGGAGCCGCTCTGCATCCTCATCACCAGAAACTCGCTCCAGAACTCCAAGACGTCGAAGAAGTCCTTCAGTATCTTCACCAGAACCAACTGAAAAGTCAAGATCTTCACGAAGGCGGCGCTCAGCTTCTTCACCCCGTGCCAAGACAACTTCAAGGAGAGGCCGATCTCCTTCACCAAAACCTCGTGGACTCCAGAGATCCCGATCCCGCTCTCGTAGAGAAAAAACGAGAACAACACGACGGAGAGATAGGTCTGGATCATCTCAGTCAACATCAAGAAGAAGACAGAGGAGCCGGTCTAGGTCTCGGGTCACTCGTAGAAGGAGGGGTGGCTCTGGTTACCATTCAAGATCACCTACTAGACAAGAGAGTTCTCGAACCTCATCTCGACGCAGAAGAGGCCGGTCTCGGACACCCTTGACCAGTCGGAAGCGATCTCGATCACGAACATCACCCGCTCCATGGAAGCGCTCTAGATCTCGAGCCTCACCAGCTACTCATCGGCGATCCAGATCTAGAACACCTCTGATCAGCCGACGTAGGTCTAGATCTCGCACCTCACCAGTGAGTAGGAGAAGGTCAAGGTCAGTGAATAGGCGTCGATCTAGATCGAGAGCATCCCCAGTAAGTCGAAGGCGATCCAGGTCCAGAACACCACCAGTAACTCGCCGTCGTTCAAGGTCCAGGACACCAACAACACGCCGTCGGTCTCGTTCTAGGACTCCTCCTGTGACTCGCAGACGGTCCAGATCTAGGACTCCACCAGTAACCAGGAGAAGATCTCGAAGCAGAACTTCACCAATTACTCGAAGAAGATCAAGATCCAGGACATCCCCAGTCACTAGGAGAAGATCTCGATCTCGCACATCTCCAGTCACTCGTAGGAGATCCCGATCTCGAACTTCTCCAGTGACACGCCGCCGCTCCAGGTCTCGAACTCCTCCAGCTATTCGGAGACGCTCTAGGTCCCGAACACCACTGTTGCCACGAAAACGCTCTCGAAGTCGTTCACCACTTGCTATCCGACGCCGTTCTAGGTCACGTACTCCTAGAGCAACTCGAGGCAAGAGGTCCCTAACAAGATCTCCTCCAGCCATTCGCAGGCGGTCTGCATCTGGAAGTAGTTCTGATCGGTCACGTTCTGCCACTCCTCCAGCAACAAGGAATCATTCTGGATCTCGTACACCTCCTGTAGCACTCAGTAGCTCTAGAATGAGCTGCTTCAGTCGTCCTAGCATGTCACCAACTCCTCTCGACCGATGTAGATCACCTGGGATGCTTGAACCCCTTGGCAGTGCTAGAACACCCATGTCTGTCCTACAGCAAACTGGTGGCTCGATGATGGATGGTCCAGGTCCCCGGATTCCTGATCATCCAAGAGCATCCGTTCCTGAAAACCATGCTCAGTCTAGAATTGCACTTGCCCTGACAGCCATCAGTCTTGGCACTGCCCGGCCACCCCCGTCTATGTCTGCTGCTGGGCTTGCTGCAAGAATGTCCCAGGTTCCAGCTCCTGTACCTCTTATGAGCCTCAGAACAGCCCCAGCTGCCAACCTTGCCAGTAGGATTCCAGCAGCGTCTGCAGCAGCCATGAACCTTGCTAGTGCCAGGACATCTGCTATTCCAGCATCCGTGAACCTTGCTGACTCAAGAACACCAGCTGCAGCAGCAGCCATGAACTTAGCCAGCCCTAGAACAGCAGTGGCTTCTTCAGCTGTGAACCTTGCTGATCCCCGAGCCCCTGCGGCCACAGCTGTGAACCTAGCAGGAGCTAGAACACCAGCTGCTTTGGCAGCTTTGAGTCTCACAGGCTCTGGGACACCCCCAACTGCTGCAAATTATCCCTCCAGTTCCAGAACACCCCAGGCTCCTACTCCCACAAACCTGGTGGGTCCTCGATCTGCACATGGTGCCGCTCCTGTGAATATGGCTGGCTCTAGGACCCCTGCAGCCTTGGCTCCTGCAAATCTTTCTAGTGCCAGGATGGCTCCAGCATTGTCTGGTGCAAATCTCACCAGTCCCAGGGTGCCCCTTTCTGCTTATGAGCGTGTCAGTGGCAGAACCTCACCTTTATTGCTTGACCGAGCCAGGTCCCGAACACCACCATCTGCCCCAAGCCAGTCTAGAATGACCTCTGAGCGGGCTCCTTCCCCTGCTTCAAGAATGGTCCAGGCTCCTTCACAATCTCTTCTCCCTCCAGCACAGGATAGGCCTCGGTCCCCTGTGCCATCTGCTTTTTCAGACCAATCTCGTTCAGTTGCTCAGACCACTCCTGTAGCGGGGTCTCAGTCTCTTTCATCTGGGACTGTAGCAAAGTCCACACCCTCTGGTAGTGACCATAATGGCATGCTTTCTGGCCCTGCCCTTGGGGCATCCCATGCTGACGGTGGGGAACCACCAGCCTCTACTGGGGCCCAGCAGCCTTCTGCATTGGCTGCTCTGCAACCAGCAAAGGAACGTCGGAGTTCTTCCTCCTCTTCATCATCATCTAGCTCCTCATCTTCATCATCATCATCATCATCATCATCCTCCTCTTCTGGCTCCAGTTCTAGTGACTCTGAGGGCTCCAGTCTCCCTGCTCAACCTGAGGTGGCACTGAAAAGGTGAGGGAGTTAAAGAATCTAGGGGAAGGTGTCTACAGTGGATGGGGAAGTTGGGAGGGAGAAATCTTGTCACGAGTACTTAGCTTTTTGAGAACGTATGGGGGACCTTGGCCTTCAAGTTGGGAGTAGAAAGAATGCTGGGTGGGGGCTTTGTGGGGAGGAATGGGACAGATAAAAGTCTCCAAAGGTTAATTCTCCAGAGGATAATGATAAGTTTTCCATCTCTACAGAGGACAGAACTAGAGGAAATGGACTTAATTTTACAGCAGGAGGGATGGCAGTTAGACCTCAAGAGGAACTCCCTGGGCTGGAAGGATCTTCAGAGGTCATCCCATCCCTCTCCCTGCCTCCAGGCAGGACGGCCCCTCCCCATCCAACCTGCACTCACAGGGGCCTCCCCAAGCTGCGGCTCTCCAAGGAAGGAGACCACCCAGCTTCAGCTTCCACATCTGAGCCCAGGGGCTTTATTTCTTCATCAGGGACATTCTTGAGGTTTAACCTTGATCCCTTGTGCTTCGGGCCCCAGCCTGTTGCTTGTGTTAGCAGAGGTTTGGTCAGCTCTATGCCACTGCTCCAGAGAAGTGCTTACTGACCTGCCTTCTTGTCTTCCCAGGGCCTTTCTCAGGCACCCCTCCCCCACTGCCATTCCTCCAGGCCAAGGAAGGTAGGGTTGGGGCTGGGGCTTCTTGTCTCCTTGTGACAACTTTCTTCTCTCACAGGGTCCCCAGCCCCACCCCAGCCCCTAAGGAGGCTGTTCGAGAAGGACGTCCTCAGGAGCCAACCCCAGCCAAACGAAAGAGGCGCTCTAGCAGCTCCAGTTCCAGCTCCTCCTCCTCCTCTTCTTCTTCCTCTTCTTCCTCCTCCTCTTCCTCTTCTTCCTCCTCCTCTTCCTCCTCTTCCTCCTCCTCTTCTTCCTCCTCTTCCTCTTCTCCCTCCCCTGCTAAGCCTGGCCCTCAGGCCTTACCCAAACCTGCAAGCCCCAAGAAGCCATCCCCTGGCGAGAGGAGGTGAGTGCTTCCTTACCTGTTGTGGAAAGGGGGCTGGGGGTGAGTTCTTCAGAAAAGGGACCCTGGGTGAGGTTCCTACTGGGGTGCCTCGTGTGGACGTCTGTGTCTGGTTGTACAGGAGGAGTCTGACACTCCTCCCATCTTCCCACAGTGTTGTGTTCTGGTCAAGGGTTGCACTATCCAACTGAGGGCCCAGGCCAGAACTGGGAAGTCTAGATTCTTCCTCCCTCTCCCCTCCCCTGACAAGCAGCCTGGTCTCAGAGATTCTAGCTCTAAGTCTCCCCATTGCTGCTGCAGGGCTCTGGTCTGGCCACCGTCATCTTCTCCCGACTCTGTCCACAGCCTCCTCCCTGTCTCCCTGCCTCCACGCCATTCTCTTCCACACGTAGCCAGAGGGATCTTTCTAAAACGCACATCTGGTTACTTCCCTTCACTTCACAAATACTTCCGGGACGCCCTGTGGCCTGCAGGATAAAGTGCCACCTCTGCGGGAATGGCGTGTGAGGCTCTTCACCAGCTGCCCTTGCCCGCCCTGTGCTCCTCCTGCCCGCCCCCACACATGCCCTGTGCTCCGGCCATACCCAACGCCTTGCAGTCTTAAGGAGAGCCCCATGCCTTTGGACATGCTGTTCCTTCTGCCTGGGATTTCCTTGTCTGCCTGGTGAATTCGTTCTGCAAGACTGCACTCAAACAGCACCTCCGAGAAGACTGCCCTGCCATTTCCCTGCCCTGCCCAGGTCCCCATCTTTGCTCGGGATCCCCAGGCCCATGCACATCCATTCCCCACTGGCCTGTTTCCTATGTAGGGGGCATGTGTGCCTTCATTGTTGACCTCCTTCACTACCAAACAAAACTCCAAGGGCAGGGACTCTTTTATCTTTGCATCCCCCGCTGCACCCTGTCCACTGGGGGCACTCGGTGGATGGTGTGCGGGCGGATGGGTGAGTGCGGACAAAGGTGGGTCTGAGGTTGGCCCTGTGTGGTGTGAGGTTTGGTGGTCAGGACCTGGGTGGGTGGTCCTGAATGCTTGCTTGGCTGGTGGGCTTGTGAGGATGTGGAGCTATAGAGGCCTACTCTGCTCCCTAGGTCACGCAGCCCTCGAAAGCCAATAGACTCTCTTCGGGATTCCCGATCCCTCAGTTACTCACCTGTGGAGCGTCACCAGCCCTCGCCCCAGCCTTCACCAAGGGATCAACAGAGGTAGGGCACATAGTAGCAGGTTCTAGCAACCTGGCTCATCTAGCTGCCATTGATTTGTAAGAAAAATTAAGGCTTCTAAGTACTTATCTGGTGCTTAATTTCTACTATCTCATAGCAGTGAGCGGGCTTCCTGGAGAGGTCAGCGTGGGGACAGCCGTTCTCCTGGGCACAAGCGCAGGAAGGAGACACCCAGTCCCCGACCAAATCGCCACCGCTCCTCCAGGTATGTCTCCTTCCTTGGAACTCTGGCCCTTATAGAGACTGGGATATTTGTGGAGTGATGCATTAACCAGTCTTCTGTTGCAGGTCTCCATAATCTGGATTCTATCACACCTCATGCTCTGGAGACATGAGTATTCCTCATTTTTCCCAGAAGAATCATGGAAGGAGTCTTGGTCTGCCTTCCCTTGAACTTGGCAGCATCTTGAGGGGAGGACTCCCCCCCTTTTTTTTTGTTCCTGTGAAATGTTGATCTCTGTGAGTTTTTCCTGGTTCGTGTGTTTTGGGGGGTTGGAGTGGGAGGGAATGTGGGGAGGGAGGGGCACAGTTCAGGACATCTGGGCCTGGAATTGTAATAATGATCAAGGGAACTGTTTCCCCTCAAGTTCCTGGGGTGACTGATGTCTTGGTACTTGGTAAGTCATGTGTTCTCAGAAGGAGATGATCTGAAGGAGTTGCTGCACCCCCTTCATGAGATTGTGACACCCCTCCCCCCAACTTTCATGTTTCTTAAGGCATTTTGGTTTTTTAAAATCTGTACAGTAAAAGCAACTTTTCTGTCAAATAAAAATGAGAAATGCAGTAACTGGGTCTGCAAACTTTTACTTGGGGGCTAGATTAAGAGGAAGTCTGGGAGAGTGTGGTCAGTTTGGTCTTTTTAAATACACAGGAGTGAGCAAGTATTAACAGAAAGTCAGGAACCAGATTGGACAGCCAAATCTTTATTGAGGGAATGGGTCTTTAGGGAGGATGGGCTGGGGCCCTCACTGCACAGCTTGTTCATTGGCACTGCCTCCAGAATCCTGTGGCTTCATCACATCTGGAAGCTCTGGAGGGCTGGAGAAGGGCTCAATGCGCAGGGCTTCAAAGGCATCATCTGTGGAAGGGGGCAGACCATCATCAGTGTGACCAGTACCTTCTGTCTTCAAATTGCCATTACTTTCCACACCAGCAACCCCCATCTCAGTTCCTTTAACATCAAAATGACTGAAAATCTACTTTGTATTTTCCCTTTTGTTTAAGACTTTGTTTCCATCATACCCCACACTTTGACCACTAATATATATATGTATATATGCCTAATGAGCTGGATGAGAGAGGGCTCAGTGGTTAAGAGTGCCACGTTTTGGACATGGTGATGTTCATCTTTGATCCCAGCTCAGGGGAGGCAGAAACAGGCTGATTCTAACAACCTCTGACTCAAAAAACCAGAGGGTCTTGCAGGGGGGGTCTAGGACATGGCAGCTCACCATCTGCCTGACCCAGTTTTCAAGCATAACATTTGCCTTAAACTAAAGTCAACCTTTTGATGACCCAAGGTAGCCTCTGTGCTTTTTGGTCCTAAAGCTGCCAAATTTAGGCCAGCTGTTACTGGGTATTCATGGAGAAATTCAGTTCAAATGTTACCTAAGAGTACTAGTAGCCTGAGCACTGTCATTAGCTTATTTTTTGAGGCAGGGTCATGCGTCTCAAACTTGCTAATATAGCCAAAAATAATCTTGCACTCTCCCTACCTAAGTGGTGGGTCATGGGTCTAGTTAAAAATGCCATTTAATGAAAACATCTATAATAGCAGAGTTAGGGAGAAGCTTGCTTTATCCTTCATCATGGACACTGAATGACAGATATAGATGGTATCTAATCAGGTCCAAAAACCTAATGCTGACTATCAGCTGCTTCTAGAAATGCTTCTGTAAATTTGTTGTGAAGGATTCAGCAACCCTGGATAGCCTGTCACAACACATTCAATCTGCCAGAGGGCTATAATAGGGCCTTTTGGCCCAGAGATGCCTCCATAACAATGTTAAAGTCACACACCTTTAGTCCCAGAACTCAGGTGGATCTCTGGGTTTGAGGCTAGCCTGATCTACACAGAGTGAGCTCTGGGACAGGTTCCAAAGCTAGAGAAACTGTCTTGAAAACAAAACAAATCCAAGTGACTTTCCTTAGCTTTGATATCACTATAAAATAAGACTAATATCTTCTAGGGCAACGTTAGCCTCCAGGGTACTAGGTTCTGCTTGAAGAAAAAGGGCTTGAGAGGCTTGCCTTAGGCTCAAAAAGCAGACAAGTTTTGTTTCCAGCCGTGTAAGCCCATGCAAAAGGGATTTCACTTGATATCTGGCCTGTAGACTTCAGCTCTAAAAGTGCCTCAGTGTCACCTAACAGGCAGAGTCTCATAATATGGGGCACTTGAGCAGCAGACTCTGCATGGGGTTGTGCCCTGTGGACATGGGTACGACAGTATTTTCTGCCTTAGCCTTTGATTATACTTCAAAAAATACTTCCTGTCATTTAAAAAGATTTTCATGTATATGGCTTGTGCCTATGAAGGTTAAAGGCATTGGATTTTCTGCAGTTGGAGTTATGGATGGTTGTGAGCTATGGATACTGGGGACTCAACTTGGGTCCTCTGCAAGAGCCAGTGTTCTTAATTGCTCAACTATTTCTCTACATTTCTTGACATATACACAGTTCTTGGGTCCATAGCTGTAAAAACAAGCCCTTTGTCCCTTGTTTAAATTCTAAGCAAAGAATAAAATTATAATATTCTTCCTGCCCCCTAGGCAGAGCCCAGGCTATCTTGTAACTCCCTCTGTAGACCAGGCTGGCCTCTGCTTGGGATTAAAGGTGTGTATCACCAGCCTGGCCTGGAACTATACCTGATCTAACTTAACCCCAGTCTTTAAAATTTGGCACAGTCATTCTGGGTGTGGTAATGCAGGCCTTTAATCCCAGTACTTGGGCTAGACTGGTCTATAAAACAAATTTTAGGACAGCCAGGGCTATATAGAAAACCTATCTTGAACTGCCACCTCAAAGAGGTGGATGATATATATAAAGTATAGGGTCAAGAATTCAATAAATCCTGTAAATGTAGCTGATACTCAAGAACCTGAGGACCTTTAATTTCCATATTTCCTGTTTGTGTTTCAAATTTCTTGTTTTTTACAAGACAGGGTTTTGTCCTAGAACTTGTTCTGTAGACCAGGCTGGCTTTAAACTCAGAGGCTACCTGCCTCTGCCTCCTAAGTGTGTGTGTTTCCTTTTTCTAAAAATTACTTTTTATGTGAATTGGTGTTCTGTCTGCATGTAGGCTATGTGCATGTCTGGTGCTTCAAGGACACCAGAAGAGGTCCCCTGAACTGGAATTACAGTTGTGAGTGGCCCTGTGGGTGCTAGGAATGAAAGCAGAGTTATCTGCAAGAGCAACCAGTACTCTTAATTGCTGAGCAGTTCCCAGGCTTTGCTTTTTAGATAAGGAGACAAATACCTTATGCTGTTTGTGTACTGGGAAGATATTCCCTCAAAGCTTTAGGGAATAACTATAGGCTCCCCAAAGTTCTCCTTTGGATGTTACCAGACTGCTAGGTGCCATCCATGTTAGCCATCTTACCTGCTCGGAAAGCCAAGCCCACTGTAGCTGGTGCCTGTGGCCGTGCTGTCTGGCTAGTGAAGCCACACTCGCCCAGAGTTTTTCCGTCATCAAGGAGTTGGTCATCCTGAAGAGAGAAGAAGCAGGTTTGGAGGAGAGGTCCTAAAAGGGATAAGTACCTAAAAAAGCCTTCTGCAACTGTGTTGAGGAGAGTCATCCCCAAGTAAAGCACACATTCCAGAACTATAGCCAAAAATTTCCATATGTGGCTGGAATGATGGCTCACAACAGTTAAATGCTCTGACAGAGAATCCCCAGTCATATTCCAGCACCCATATATAATGGTTCACAACTCTATTAAACAGAAGCTGAGGCCTCCAAAAGCACCTGGACTGTGTGTGAGTATGCACTACACTAAACTCAAAAAGGCTCTGAGTTACGGCTTTTTAAAACTCCCTAGTTAAATCCAACTCAAAAAGATAGTTGGATTTTTTTTTTTTTTTTTTTTTTTTTTTTTTTTTTTTTTTTTTTTTGAGAAAAGAACTCACACAGTAGATGCTCTTAACTTCTGATCCTCTGCCTACTTCCCAAATAGGATTATTTTCCAGGCTGATGATCTAACCTAGGGCTTCATGCAGACTATGTTAGCACTCAACAGAGCTGCATCCATGATTTCTAGTAAATTTTTTAAAAAAATCAACCACCTTAAAATGGGAATTGCTGTACTATCCAACCCACAGGACAGAAGTTTCAATAATTTAAGAGAGATCTGGAAAGCAGTGCTAGGAACACTATGTGGTTCCTAGAATAGCAAAAGGGTCTTTCAAAGAAAAGTCCTGTGGGTATCAGAGAGAAAGCCCTTCAGAATCAAGCTAGGCTTTAATCTAGAGCAAAAGGTCAGCTCCCGTTTACAGCCAGAATTAGCTCAATACACTTAGGTGATTGACATCATACTTCTGGGAAATCTGAACAGAAATTGAGGCATTGAGGATCCAACTCTACAGCGTGGTTTAATGAAAACTGGACCTAGCTTCCCAAGTAAAAAGGTGTGCTTGAATGAGAGGTGGTTCTAGAACATCAGGAGACAGGCAAGGATAAACACTGGCTAGGTGAAGCACTGGTGGGATCTTAACACTCATCGGGTCATCGGGTTCCACCCCACCCTCCGGCAGTGGGATTCCAGTGGACTTCCCGCAGGCCGAAGATCAGGCACATTGTGGTTCAAACCCTGGCTCTACTACAACCTTCCAGTGCATAAAAATCACAGAGGCCTCGGTTTCCCCAACCGTTGAGCAAGGCCTCCTGGCAGGGCGGGGCAGCTAGCTCTGGATCCGATGCCGGCGGCCCCTTCGCACGATGAGACCCCCCCTTGTTGGGTGCCCCGGCTGGCCCCCACGCGCACAACCGCCACGCCCGCTCGTCGCACCTTGTACAGCCGCTGCTCGTCCGGCGGCCGCTTGAGGATGCCTTCCACGATTCTTTTCAGCTCGAACACGGTACTCGACTCCTTGGCGTCCGTGAAGATGGTGGTCTTGTGGCGCCGGATCATGAGAAACACGTCCTGAGGATGGCGGACCCGCGTCAACGACAGCCCGCGGCCCCCGGCCTGGCCCCAGCACCCCCGCCACCCCCGGCCCCGCGCCCCTCCCCCCCGCGCCCGCTCACCATCCCGGCGGCTGCTTCTGGCTCGACGCGCCGGCGCGACCACGCTCCGCCCCTTCCCGGCAGCCCAAGCGCGGCCCGGCGTGCTCTGCGCGGCCCCGGTCTCCCCGCCCTTTCACTCCCGCAGCCCCTCCCATGCCGTCGCCGCCATTTTAGACGATCCGGAAGTGTGTGTGTGCATGTCCGCCATCTCGGTGTGTGCGCTACCGCTGGCCGAGCAGAGGCTGGGGCCCCAGTGCTGATGGCCTTATGGATCTGAAGCGGAGGCGTGGCTTGCTTTGGATCGTAGAGAGAATCAGGGAGAAAGATTCAAGCGTATCTGTCATAGATTTTTTTTAATTTTTTTTTTTAAATCTGCATTTATGTCTGTACACCAGTTACATGCAATGCTTGGGGAAGCCAGAAGAGGGCGTCGGGTCCTATGGAACTGGAGATACCGCCGGTTGTGAGCCGCCTTGTGGTTGCTGGAAATGGAACCTAGCCAGCAAGCCCCTGGAAGAGCAGCCAAGTTCTCTTAACGAACCATCTCTCCAGCCTCATTTATTTAATGGTCGAGCTCATCCAGGGGTTGCGAGGGGATAACTTTACAGTCATTTTTAGGAGGTGTGCTATTTTGGATCTTATCATCATTGTATGTTGTCCTCAGCCAGCCTTAGGCTTGGGTCTGAGGGCTTGTTAAATCCAATTCAGGCATACTTGGTTTTAAAGGACTGGTTCTGTGGTTATTAGGGTCAAGGCTTGGATCTTGTCAACCCTAAGTAACTAGGCATGACATCTTATTCACAATAATCCTAGCACTCAGGAGGCAGAGGCAGATGAATCTGTTAAGTTTAGAGCTCGAGGTCAGCCTGGTCTACACAGTGAGTTCCAGGGAAGGCAGGGTTACACTGAGAAATCTTATTTTGAAAAACAAACAATGAGGGGCTGGAGAGATGGCTCCGAGGTTAAGAGCACTGACTGTTCTTCCAGAGGACCTGAGTTCAATTCCCAGCAAAACCACATGGTGGCTCACAACCATCTATGATGAGGTCTGGCGCCCTCTTCTGTAAAACTGTATGCATAATAAATAAATAAAATCTTTTTTTTTTTTTAAAAAAGAAAAACAATGAAAAGCAAAAAAGAAAAGACAGATTTGTTTAATGTAGCATATGAGGAAGAGAAATAAATGAAGAGGTCCAGTAACTCTCTCATGTCTGTGTGGAGTTCTTGAAAGGGTTTTAAGCTGAAGTGGAGTAAATAGCAGTCCTTGGCTAGGTGTGGCCCATCAGTTTGACTGTCATTGTTACAATCACAGTCACACCTACAATATGGTCTGATGAGCTGGGTGACATTTGTTTCAGGGTAAGTTTTTTCCTTATTCCAAAATGAGACTCCTGGAAAAATTCTGATTAATTGGGCACCATTGTTTTAACAGTCTGGTAACCAAAGAGAGGGGCATAGGTGGCCCTTTAGATTGTCTTCATTCTGTTCACTGTGTCAAGAACACTTTCTGGGATTGAAGAAGACAGTGTCCCAGGAGCCCAGGACCCCAGCCCTCTCATCTAGGTTCAGTGCCTGGAAGGGCCTGTGGACTTGGTTTTCCAGACTGGCAAGCCTTAGAACACTGATTTGTGTCATTCTAAACAGAAGGCCTTCTCAACCCCTCTGCCAGAGTTCATTTCAGAGCATGTATTAGACAGGCTAGTGGGTGGTCCTAAGCTTCACACAGCTTTGAAGCTGTAGGGTCTTTGAGTGTGGGCAGCATCTGAGATTGTTAAGATAGGAACTCAATGCTAACTGAGTATTTGTAGCAAGTGTGGACTTCTTTACTATTAAGATGGGGTTTTCTGTGTAGCCTTGGCTGTCCTGAAACTCCCTTTGTAGACCAGACGGGCCTTGAACTCACAAGAATCTTCCTGCCTCTGCCTCCCAAGTGCTAGGATTAAAGCCACAGTGAGTTCCAGGGAAGGCAGGGTTACACTGAGAAATCTTATTTTGAAAAACAAACAATGAGGGGCTGGAGAGATGGCTCAGTGGTTAAGAGCACCGTCTGCTCTTCCAGAGGTCCCGGGTTCGATTCCCAGCACCCACCCATGGCAGCTAACAACTGTCTGTAGTTCCAGTTCCAGGCAAACACCAAGGCAAATAAATAAATAAATAAATAAATAAAGAAAGAAAGAAAGAAAGAAAGAAAGTTAAAAAAATTAAAAAAAAAAAGGGGGGGGGGCTGGAGAGATGGCTCAGCGGTTAAGAGCACTGTCTGCTCTTCCAGACGACCCGGGTTCAATTCTCAGCACCCACATGGCAGCTAACAACTGTCTGTAGTTCCAGTTCCAGGCAAACACCAAGGCAAATAAATAAATAAAGTTTAAAAAAAAGAAAAAGAAAATGCAGTTATAAAGCTCGATTTCAAACTGTACATATGCAAGGGTACACCTTTGTGATGACAAGTCCGTCCTTCTGGTATGAACTTTGCTGAGTCTTCCAATGAGGCCCATTTTCTGCTTTTGTTCTGAGACATTGTTAAAGAAAGCTCCCTAGGGGAGAGATGGCTCAGTGGTTAAGAGCACTGTCTGCTCTTCCAGAGGACCTGGGTTCGATTCCCAGCACCCACATGGCAGCTAACAACTGTCTGTAG
The DNA here is from genome assembly GCA_004025045.1 of Sigmodon hispidus. Taxonomy (NCBI): domain Eukaryota; kingdom Metazoa; phylum Chordata; class Mammalia; order Rodentia; family Cricetidae; genus Sigmodon; species Sigmodon hispidus. The sequence goes on from PVIH01005589.1 coordinate 59,895, forward strand.
TTCCAAGTTCCAGGCAGGCACCAAGGCAAATAAGTAAATAAATAAAGTTTAAAAAAAAGAAAAGAAAAGAAAAGAAAGCTCCCTAGGACTCTCAAGCTTTCTTCCCTCTTGCCTTGGTTCCCACACCAAGTGACCCCACTGTGCGGCAGGCTCCCCAGGTGACCCTGCAGCTTTGGGCAGTTAAACTCATCCAGGCTTCATCCTCTCTACTATGAGAGGATAGGTTAGAGTTGTAGCTTAGTGGTCAGTGTGTTTACCTAGCATGTACAAGGCTCTGGGGCCAATATAGAGACTCTAGAAGATAACAAGCCTATCAAGTTTTTCTTTTTGTCTAGAGACAGGGTCTCAAGTAGGGTTAGGGTTAGCTGAGGATGACTGTGCACCTCTGGTTCTCCGGCCTCTACCTCCCAAGTGCTAGGATTATAGAGGTATACATCATCATGCCCAGTTTTATGGGCTTCTGGAGATCAAACCTAGGGCTTTATGTATGCCAGGCAAGCACTCTACCAGCTGAACTACATTCTCAGCCTTCTGATGTAGTATTACAGATCCTCTACAGGGATTTGCACTCAGTATTTATTTCCTGAGGTATGACTAATAGTTGTTATTGTAGCATCTGACTCCTCAGGAACCCTCTGAAATCTCTTCCTGTCATGTGCAACACCTCTCATCAGTCTTCATTGCAGTCCCCAGCCCCCAGGTTTCCTGGCCTGTCAACTGTGGGATCAGGCCTGAAGTAGAGGGCTGTGGCCAGTGGCTAAGCCTCCTCTAAGAGCTTCAGCAGGCGGTCACTCCTTGGATCTGCCTTGCTGTCGGACAAGAGTCAATGGATAGTTTAGATCTGAGATCTGTTCCTTGTTAACAACATGTACTGACAATCCGGGAATGGGCTGAGAGGCCAGACAAGGTGGAGAATGCACTGGGACACCCTGAGAAGCAGATTGCGTAGGTAGAATAAACTGGCGTACCACCCTGCCAATTGTGACTGGCCACAGCTGTGACTTTAGGGACCATTTTTTCTCACTTGGCAAACAGGAAAAGCAAGTGTTTGATGAACTGGTACAGGAGTCTCCCCCCCCCCCCCACTCAACCACACACCACAAGGACCATTAACTGATTTCTGCCTAGTTCTCTGCTTCTAGGATCTCTCTTTGGCTACCTGGGCATACCTTAGGAAAACTGGGCTCTCTGGATAGGGATTCATGATTTATATCTTGGCAAACCCAAGGCCCCGAGTTTGTCCTGTTTTTAGTGTTTCCTCTGGTGCTGCTGTTATGCCCAGATTGAGGAGACCTCCAAAGACCACCACGGAGACCGAATCCAGTATGTAAAAGCAGAGCCTTTTATTCAAGTTTAAACTTTTACATATGAGAATATGTCTCTCTGTCTGCTGCAGTGGTTAGAGCAGAGAGCCCCAAACCTGAGCGGGGTTCTGTTTTTATCATAGTAGAGGTTGGGGTGAGGGGATTTCCAGGGTTCAGGACCCTGATTGACTGACATTTGTCTAGGGGTATCTTAAGAAGATGGAGGGGGGGGCTGGAGAGATGGCTCAGCGGTTAAGAGCACCCTCTGCTCTTCCAGAGGACCCGGGTTCGATTCCCAGCACCCACATGGCAGCTAACAACTGTCTGTAGTTCCACTTCCATGCAAACACCAAGGCAAATAAATAAATGAATAATAAATAAAGTTAAAAAAAAAAAAAAAAAAGAAGATGGAGGGGAATCGGTGTGTGCCTGGCTCAAGGACGATCTAATGATTGGGATGTTTAGAATATCAGGTACTCCCTTTGGATTATCAGCTGGACCTTCCCTGAGTGGTGTCTGTTATGGGCTTTTCCTGGGACTACCAGGTCTGCCAGTGAGAGACTCAGGCCCACTGCTGGCTGGTTTTTATTAAGCCTGTCAGGGCAGCTGTATAGCCAAGCTGCTCTGGGCCCCACATTCCAGTTCTGGGCCCCACAGCTGCCGTCTTAGGCTTCCCGGCGGATTGCTTCACTAGCCTGAGGCAATGATGATAGTGATGACGGTAATGGAGGAGAAAGGAATGAGGTGATGCGTTCACAATGACATCGTGAGCAGTCAGCATTTTCTCAGCAGGCACTTCAGGGTCCTGCCATATATATGCACATGGCCATTTGTAGGATGCCCTACAATCATTATGCTCTGTCCTGGGCACCCTTGTCCCTTATCACTCCACCAAAGGTAGGCCAGTTCTATTCCAGGGTGAACTGCTCTCAGTCTGAGGAACAACCTTGAATTCTGCCCCTACACAAGTTCCTGAGGCCAGTGGCCACATAGGAGGAGACGGGAGAGGCAGGAGTGGAGAAGAAACCACATTTTCTGCCTCCTCATTGTTAGCTCCTAAGAGGAGGCTTTGAAATTCTCCTGATCTTTCTCGGTTTCTGTTCTCTCTGATGCTGTACGAGCTAGATCTCTTATCTATTGGTATGCGTGAGTAGTCCTGGGTTTCCAAAGCCTGGGATATGACACACAGATTCCTGAGCCTCATGGAGCACAAAAGGTGAATCTTCCCCCTGGCATGTCTCCATTATAGTGGAGCAAAACCTATACATACTAGATTTTATGACCATGTAACAAATTGTCACAAAGGTAGCAGTTTAAAACAACATAAATTTATTAAATCAAGAATCTGTGGATCAAAAGCTTGGGAGGCTCAATTGAGTTTCCTGTTGAAGGTTTCACCAGTGTGAAGCTAAGGGATTAGGAGATGGAGGAAATCTGTATCCAGTTTCCTTCGTGTTGGCAGAATGTGGTTCCTGGTGATTACAGAGTTCTCCTCTTGCTGACTGTTAGTGCCTTGTGGCCACTCACAATGCCTGGCCCCTGGACTGTCAAAGTCTGCAATGGAGTTTCTCTGTAGTATTGACTCCCTTTTATGCTTTGAATCTGTCTGACTTGCTTCAGTGAACAAAACACACACAGGCCAGATGAACCAACAGCTGGTCTACTCATCTCTAAAGCCTACAGAAGTAAATACTAGCTGAAAGGAGGGGCAGAGTGCAACTGCAGGGGCCTCACAGAAAGTCCCTGAGCAATAGAGATGTGCCTCAAGCAGGAGAGGAGGCGGGGGATGAGTAGACAGGCTCTTAATGTCTCAGCCTCATGTCAGAAAGAGGCAGGATAAGCCCAGAAGCCTCCCCCGACCCCCACCCCCATTCACATTATCAAATCCACCAGCATCAGAGGCTCAGGTGAGCCTGGATCCAGGGACTGTACTTGGCCACATTGGTATAGACACCAGGACGGTTGGGTAGGGCACAGCCCTTACCCCAGCTCACCACACCCACCAAGACCCATCTGCCAGACTCCATACAGGTCAGGGGCCCTCCAGAATCACCCTGCAGGAAAAAGGTGAGCTTAAGCTACAGTCATCCCACAGCTTTTCAAGGCCATTATCCAAGGTTCAGTTTCCTGGGATAGTAGTTCTAGGTTGGGGGTCTGCAACTTCCTGGGTTCTAGGGAGATCAGGGCTGGGGATCTGATTTCAGAGGATGCAGGTTCCCAAACGCACCTGGCAGGCATCCTTATGGCCCCTTCGGTAGCCAGCACACAGGTTCCCTGGGAGCACAATGCGCTCACCCCGGGGCACATTGGCACCCACATGGTAGAGGCGATCACAGGCATGAGAGTCCAGCAGTGGTACCCTCACTCCTTGCAAGGGTCTCCCCTCCGGGAGAGGCACTGACGGGAGAGAGAGAGGGCAGAATTGAGGGGGGCTCAGTGGGAAGATGAGAGGGACTGTGATAGACCAGGATTCACAGTCTGAGCTGGAGGAGAATGAGTGCCCCAAAGTCCCCATAGCCTGATTATGTGGTTTACCTCCTGGGCTGAGGCTACCCCAGCCAGTGACCCAGCATGGAGACCCTGGTGGTGGATAGGATCCAGGTGCAGGCAGGCAGACGGGCTGGATTCGGGCACTCAGGGACACCGGGTGACGCAACTGCAGCAGTGCCAGGTCGCCACGGGCCTCGTCCTCAGAGTAATCAGGAGGCAGCAGCACACGCAGCACAGGAACCAAGAGCTCGTGGGGTGATGTGGCAGCCAGTCGGAGTGCTCCCAGGAGCACAGTGTACTCTGATGGCAGGACCCGTCTGCAGAGGAGACACGGGGCTGTTAGGAGCCAGCACTGCCCACACCTCCCCAGGCAGCACCTCTGCTTTCCCTTGGGTCTTGTTTTTTCTGGAGCTGGAATTGTGAGCGAGCTGCTGACCTGGGGAAGCAGTGAGCTGCTGTGAGCACCCACTGGGGGGCAACAAGTGACCCTCCACACACATGGGCTCCACGGTGCTGAATGCTCGCCTGCCATGGCCATTCTCCATCCTGAGCATCCCGACCCCCCACGATTCGGGTGGAAATGCGGGGCTGTCCACAAGCTGTGATAGGACAAGAGCAGTGAGGGTTGAGTGGAACTCGGGGCCTGGAAAGTAGGTGTAGGAACAGGGACATGGCCAAGCAGTGGAGGAGGTGAGTCTCAGGCTTCCTTACCTGCACACCTCTGCATTCGGGCCCCTGCAGGAAGAAGCAGGCAAGGGACTAGATTAGGGATTTGGTGTCAGGTAACAGAGCCTGGGTCAGAGATTAGGTAGGAGGTGGAACATACTTGTTAGACTGACCTCATGCCAAGCTTCTGTGCCATTGGTAGCCTCTACCACCCTCCCCAAAGCACTGGGAGGTTGGAGGTGGGAATTCAGCACTATAGACATACAGCATACTTAAGTTTGGAGAATCCAAGGTCAGGGCCAGAAAGCCTACGTGCCTTGGAATAAGGATCAGAATGCCCCGTGGTACTCTAGATGCACCAGGCTCCAAGAAAGGTGAGGCAGGCAGTCTGCAGCTAAAGTCTCTGTGGCAACACCCTTAATCCTCACCCCACTCACCCAGCACCAACAGGAGCAGGATCTGGAGGTGGGAGGCACCCCTCATTCTATCTTCAGCTCTGGCCTGGGTATAGGTAACCTTACTCAGGGCTTGGTCTCTTATCTAGAGGAGGCAGAGAGTAGAAAAGGAGCCATCCAACCCCACCCTGTACATCTGTGGCAGTTTATCTGCCATTAGTTTCTGTTCGGCCCTGGACCTATCCCTGCCCCTAGGCTCTACACCTCTAGGTACCGAGACTCCATGTGACTGACTCTGACCAAGCATGCCCAACCTCTGAGATCCAAGCACCTTAGGCCTCAGTAGGAACCCTGAAACCTCTCCCTCTAAACCCCATCTTTCATTTCCCAGCAGCCCTTGGACCCAGCTCTCACCCTTGAAGCCCGGTGTTGTCTTTGGTGACTGGGACCAAGAGAGGACCTGGGGGCTTAAAAAACAGAGGAGGTGGAGGCCCAGGTAATTAACAAGGTCAAGGCGGAGCTGTGGCTGCACCTGAACAGCCTCAAACAAAGATGCTTTGAGCAGAACTTAAGAGGTGCAGGAAAAGGACACCAGGTGTTGAGAAGTGGGGTGGGGTGGGGGTTGGGAGAGCTGCGGTTAGCTCAGGAAGCTCCAGAAGATCCTTGGCGGCTCATCTCTAAACCTGATCCTGCTGCCTTGTGAAACCTGCTCACTAGGGCTTTCTGAACCCTTATTGTTCAGCTCAGAAATCCCAGCTTGCCAGGCCAGCTGGCTCCACATGGAAGCTCAGACCCCAGACCCGCACCCTAGATTTCAGGCCTGCAGCTGACTGCACAGCAAACCCAACCTGGACAGTCCCTTCTGGATCACAGGTCTGTATGAGTTTGGAGTGGAGAATGACCAGTTCCAATTTCTACAACACCTTACTTGGCTACAAGCAGGGGTTTGCACTATACACTGGGGAATAGTGTACTCTTTGGTTTGGGAGCAGCCAGGGTATCACCAGGAACACTAGAACTGAGCTGATGCCAGTGCCATGCCATTGGATTTATAAAACTCTTAGATGAGAATTCTCTTTTCTTTATAAAATCAACCTGCTTCTGGTATCCTGTTATAGTTATGAAAAGCTAATAAAGGAAGGGGGTACATTCATTTCAAGAGAATTTCCAGTGGACAGAACTGCTTGGTACAGGGCTGGGATGGAAGACCTGTGAGTAAGGGCTGAGAGTGGAGCAAGATAACTATCGGGGAGCAAGCAGGAGGCGTGGAGAAGTGGACTCTGTTGAGGCCCAGATCCAGTGTTTGGACATAGGGAGGAAGCCAGTCTCCATACATGGCTTCTGTCCACAGCCAAGGACTAGACTTAAAACTTACACTTGGGGCTGAGAATGTGACTGAGCTGTTAGAGTCTTTCCGTGAATGCTCAACCCCATGTTTTAACCCAGGATGACGTGAACAGAATGTAGCACACACCTATGAGTCCAGCACTTCAGAGATGGAATCAGGAGGATCAGAAGTTCAAGATGACTCTTGGCTACACAGCCAGTTTGAGGTCAGCCTGGGATACATGTGATCCTGTCTCAAATAAACAAGGCCCTCTTATTTGTTATGGGTGGATAACTCTGTGGTAGAGCCCTTGCTTATTTGAGGCCCTGGATTTGACCCCTAGCACTACACTACAAACACACACACACACACACACACACACACACACACACACACACACACACACGAGGTGAGAAGGAAGGGCAGCAGTAGTGGTATCAGTTGATCCCACTGGCTGAGTTCTTTGGAGTTTGGTCTTGGCACATCTTCCCTGTAATGCTGAGCCCTTGATGGAGTTACTCAACTCCCTGCACACCCCGCCTTTCTCATCTACAAAACCAAGCATTTGGTTGCTGTGAAGATTAACTGGTGAACGACACAGAGGAAGTAGCAGTAGCAGGCACGTGGGAAATTCTAGACAAGCACAGGAAGAATGGAGGACAAATGGCCCACCTTCCTGGAGCTTCTGGGGTCTTGTGTTGCTTCAGGTTTGGTTGCCCCTAGAAGGTGAGTCAACTCTAATGCAGTGTCTGTGGCTGTGAAGAAGACTAAGGCCTAGTGCTTTTAGGGAGGACCTCAGAGCATATCGTCAGCTCTGGGGGCCTGGACCAAACTTTGCAAGTCAGGTGAGCTGAGGCCTCAACAGGTGAGCACCTATCTGGTCCAGGGCCTGGAAGCTGTCATCCGGAGTGATGGATGGGGCCAGGCTGGAGAAATGGGATGCATGGGGCAAGGATGTGAGTTCTTTCTGAGAGTTTGGCTTAGTTCAGGGGGAAAGTCTGAAAATGGTTGAATGTTGGCTATCTGAACCTTGAGAGAAGGAAGAGAACACTGGTGATATGTTACATATTTAATAAAACCTGAAATATTGAGAGTTTAACACACAGTCAATACTTAGGCATACAGCTCAGGAATTTCTTGATCCTTGAGTACCAGGACAAACAGTTGGGCTTCAATGACACACACCTTTAATCCCAGGACAGGGAAAGCTGGGAGTGCTGACCTATGCCCTTAATTCCATAACTCCAAAGACAGAACTTTCTGTGTTTCTGTGAGTTCAGAACCGGTTACCAAATAGAGTAGCTCAAGCCTTTAATCCTAACTTGGAAGGATACAGCCGGTGAGGAAACCAGCAGAGGCAGAAGCAATCAGGAGCGAGGCTGAGGAAGTTGGAAGATAGTTGGGTGACTGTGGTATTTCCTCTCTTTAATATTTCAGCCTTTCCCGGATATTTTCCTTACAATCTGAATTCATGCAACAGAACACCCTGAAACCCAGCCCAATGGAGGCACAGACTTGTGCTCAGCCCATCTCCCAGTCAGACTCAGTCTTTTCATTCTAGTGGTAAAAAATAGCACTTATGCTCAGTGAGACCTGGGCCTGCATTCCCCTATCAACTATACACAGCTTAGTCCTGATCCTAAGAGGCGCTGCATGGGCCAAGGTGGGAGCAGGGCACGTGGTGCTGCTGTGATGGGGCACACTAGGCTGTGGGTTATAGTTAGGAGTTCCGCCCATCACTCTACCCCAGTCGTCTCTACCTTCAGACAGCCTGGAGGCACAACCATCTTTCTGTAAGTTATCTTTCCTGTTGCAGTAACAGATGAAGGTCTGAGGCAAGACAGAAAGACAGGGAAAATTAAAGATACAAAGGAAAGAAAGGAGATCCTCTCCCCCAGAACCTGGTGATGTCTCTGGTCTGCGGAAGGTCAAGGACACCACTAATTAACAAAATCTGTGCAAAAGTTGCCTATAGAGAGACATCATACTCTTATTTATTTATTTTTGAGATCAGGTCTCTCTGTGTATCCCAGACTGTCCTAACTCACTATGTAGACAGAGCTGGCCTTAAATATAAAGCAACCTGCCTGCTCTGCCTCTAGAGTGCCAAGATTAAGGGCCTTAAGCCGCCACATTTAGCCAATACTCCTTTTAAACTAAGAATGATAAAATAGAAATAAACAATGTTTAAGGTCTGTAGTTATGAGCTGCCATGTGAGCGATAGGGATGGAGCCCGGGTCTCTGGAAGAACCAACAGTCAGTGCTGTTAACCGCTGAGCTGTGTCTGCAGTCTTTATTTAGTTTTTGTAGGTTTGCTGGTTTTCTCAGGCACTAAACATGTGTACTGTGGTTCACATATAGACATTTGGGCAAAGCATTCATACATACTAAAAAATAATCTGGGTGGTGTCACACACCATTAATCCCAGCACTCAGGAGGCAGAGGAAGACAGATTCCTGAGTTTAAGACCAGCCTGGTCTACAAGAGTGAGTTCCAGGATGGCCAGGAACACAGAGTAACCTTGTTTCAAAAAAAAAAAAAACCCTCCAAAAACCAATAAGTAAAATAGTAATAACAATTAAAAGAGAGCCAAAAAAGAAAGAAGAAATTTCTTAGTAATTTTTTGTAATCTCAGGGGCCACTCAAAGTCACATTGGCTACTGCTCCCACACCAACCACTGCTCCCACACCAACCATTGCTCCCTTGAAGGTCACGAACCCACACTTGGCTGTGTCTTATCTTTTCTTTCTTTCTTTATTTTATTTATTTGCCTTGGTGTTTGCCTGGAACTGGAACTACAGACAGTTGTTAGCTGCCATGTGGGTGCTGGGAATCGAACCTGTGTCCTCTGGAAGAGCAGAGGGCGCTCTTAACTGCTGAGCCATCTCTCCAGCCCTGTGTCTTATCTTTTCTTTGAACACTCTCTTTTCATTAATTCTTGTATGGTTAGTTTTTGTTTGTTTGTTTGTTTTTAAGACAAGGTCTCCCTCTGTTTATAGTCCTGGAACTCACTAGACTTACCAAATGCCTCTTGCCTCTTGTCTCTGCCTCCCTAGTTTAGGGATTAAAGCAGTATGCCACAATGCCTGTGTGATGGTTGGTTGTCAGCTTCACATTATGTAGAATCACTTCAGAAGGAACTATCTTTTCTCTCTCTCTCTTTTTTTAAACACAGGATTTCTGTAGCCCTGGCTATCCTAGAAACTGATTTGTAGACCAGACTGGCCTTGACCTCTGAGACCCACCTGCCTCTGACCTGTGAGTGCTGGGATTAAAGGCATACACTGCATGGTACTGGTAGCAACAAAAGCTCTAACTAGACCCTGATCTATCCTGGAATTCTGTTGTATGTTAGGAATCTCAGCTTCTCATGAGCAGAGCTCTGGAGGAAGTTTGCAGGCCACCACAGGCAGCACAGAGGAGCTGGCACTCCATTTTATACTGTCATTGACAGGTCAGCTGTCAAGATTAGAGCCTAGACAAGCTACCCTGGGTCCTGGGCTGTACTGCTCAAGGTGAACACAGGGAAGAGTCCACAAAGTCACAAGGTCTCCATAGTGTTCTGTGAGGTGCCAACTCAGATATGCACAAGCATTTATTGGTAAAGGAGACAGAAGACAAACACCTGGTCAAACAGGATGTCCCCGCCCAATACTGAGTACCCTGGGTTTGTCCCCAAGGCTGCAACATCATGGGCTCAGGTGTCCCTCAGAAGCTAGGGAACCTGGAGCAGAGTGAGGCCGCCCACAGCCTATTCCTCAGCTCACAATTCCAATCTGATACCAGAGACCATCACTGCTGCAGACCAGGGGTCCGCCGGAGTCACCCTGAGGAGCAGATGGGTGAGGCTGAGAGTTGGCAGGTTGGGTTGGTGAAGAGGCCACAGGGCCAGGGAACACTGTGGGGTAGAAGATAAGTGAGGGTCCTGCTTCTCCCCTGGCAACAGCAGAGCTTCAACTTTAGGAAAGTGGGGCCATGGTTTCTACTTCTGAGGGCCTCAGGAATGGAGAGAAATATCATAAATGAAAATGAGATGTATGGTTGTTGGTTGGGTAATTAAAAGCTATAAGTGATTTTGTGTGGCCAAACCGTGAGGAAAGATTGACGGCTGATGTGGAGAGAGCCCTCATGGGTGAGGAAACCTGGGCTTCCTCCAGAGGGGTAGGCGTACTCACGTGTCTGCACTTCTGTCCTCAGAACATGTCACTGTTGATGAAGGGCTGCAGAGAGGGAAACCTGAACAGTTCATGGCACCTGCTACTGTTTAGGATGGTGACTTGTAGCTCTCAGAGGTGGTAGGGTGGTGGCAGAGGTTCTGAGAGCAGGGACAGAGACAGAGTGCTGTGTTAGGGTCTCCTCTCCTCTCTCTCTCTCTCTCACACACACTAAATGCTTGAGAAGTATTCCTAGGGGAATAGGATGGCCCATGGGTAAAGACACTTGCACTGCAAGCTTGGTAGCCCGAACTCAGTCCCCACCGAAGCCTGATCACTTGTGCTCAGTCCACAGAACCAATGGGAATGCTGGCTATGTGAGTCCATAACCTCAGCATCCCTACTTCAAGGTGGGAGGCAAAGACTGGAGAATTGGACAAAAGTGCATGGGCCACCTGGGTGGTGGTGGCACATGCCTTTAATCCCAGCATTCAGTAGGGATCAGGGAGGAAGTTCAAAGCCATTCTTGGCTATGTAAAAAATTTAAGATCAGGGCTGGAGAGATGGCTCAGAGGTTAAGAGCACTGACTGCTCTTCCAGAGGACCTGAGTTCAATTCCCAGCAAAACCACATGGTGGCTCACAACCATCTATGATGAGGTCTGGTGCCCTCTTCTGTAAAACTGTATGCAGTTTTGGTAGCAAGCCTTTTCATTCACCGAGCCATCTCGTCAGCCTATACTAGTGCTTTTGGATGTTTCTTTGTTTCTGAGCATCTCTTTTTAACAGCCGTGCTTAAAATCTATATTAAAATATCCTAACAAACGCCAACTCTATTTCATAAAAACAGTAGCGAAAACAAATGAAGACGGAGGACAAAGAAACACGAATGAGACTCGTATGCCAGCAAACCAGACAGCCTGCCCACCAAGACAGCACAGAGAAGTCTCTGACGGACTCAAGGTACACCAGACACAGGAACCACTATCCCCCCAAGCCCCAAAAAGGTGCCAGGGCCTCTCTGGTCAATTCTACCAACATGTGAAGAAAAAGGAGCTGCAACTCTTTTTGGAGACTCCAGAACAGGAGAAAGAGAGAAACACTTCCTGATTTCCACACTAGGCCACAGACCCAGGGGCTGAAGTTAGGCAAAAGCAAGGGCATCTGAAAAGAAAACTCAAGACCCCCAGGAATGAATATGGTGGTGCATGCCTTTAATCCCAGATTTTGGGAGGTAGAGGCAGGCAGATCTCTTAGAGTTTGTGGTTGAGCCAGCCTGGTCTACATAGTAAGCTCCAGAACAGCCAGGGCTTTGTAGAGACCCTGAGGGGGGGGGAAGGTGGGAAGGAGAGAGAGAGAGAGAGAGAGAGAGAGAGAGAGAGAGAGAGAGAGAGAGAGAGAGGAATATTTTGCAAATATCTCAGCATGCAGCAAAAAAGCCCATCAGTGGAGAGAGGGTACTAGCAGACGCGAGGGCTCTTCCTGCACAGGAAAATTAACACTAACAGAATGAAGAAAAAACAGTCTCTATCCATGCAGAGAAAGCATTTGGTCCATTTCTACATTCTTTCATGTAACAAAATCAGAATTCAATAGCCTGGCATGGCCATGTGGATCTGTAACCCCAGTGCTGGGGAGGCAGAGGCAGGATCTACCTGCTTCATAGGCAGCTGGTCTGCCAAAACTGGTGAGCTTTGGGTTCATTTGGAGACCCTGCCTCAAACCCAAATGTGGTGCCACTCAGGTGTTTACCGCCGAGTCTGGGGACCTGATTCTGTCCCCAGAGCCCACACAGTGACAGGAGAGGACTGACTCCTGCTATCTGTCCTCTGCTGTCATATGCATGCTCTTAAATGCATGTGCCCCTCCCACAAGTAAGCAAATTAAAAAATATGTGTTTTTATGTATGCATCCTTTCTGTATGCATAAAATATGCAATTTTATGTATGCAAAAGCTGTGGTGGAAGGCCATTGAGGAAGACACTCAATTCTGACCTCTAGCCTCTGTACACATGTACACTTGTGGACTCATGGACCTATGCATACATATGAAGATGCACATACCTGCCCACCAATAAATACAAAATTCAGTGCTCTTTTGTGATAAGATTACTAAGCGAGCTAGGATCCAAAGGAAAGCCACCTCCATAAAGCCACAGCTGAGTCATGCTTGGTGGTAAGAAACAGAAGGCTTTCCTTTCAGGAGTGCCAATGAGGGGGCTGCCTTCTTTTTGTGCACTATATCTTGAAAGTTTCAGCCACAGAAATTAGAAAAGAGAAATAGGGTTCGTGAGTTGTCTGAGTGGATAAAGGCAAAGCCTGATGACTTCAGTTCAATCCCCAGTACACACTTAATGGAAGACAAGAACCAACTTCTTTGTTTTTTAAACAGTATTTATTTATTATGTATACAGTATACAGAAGAGGGTACTAGATTTTATTATAGATGGTTGTGAGCCACCATGTGGTTGCTGGGAATTGAATTCAGGACCTTCGGAAGAATAGTCAGTGCTCTTAACCTCCGAGCCATCTCTCCAGCCCCGCCCCCCAACTTCTTTTTGTAAGTTGTGCGCACTCTCTCTCTCTCGCTCACTCACATATACCTCACCATATACAACACAACACAACATACACGTACAACACTCACATACACACAACACACACAAATACCACACACATGTAACACACATGCATACAGAATAAACAACATAGCTTTTTTTTTTTTAAAAAAAGAAGGAAATAGGGCTGGAGAGATGGCTCAGCGGTTGAGAGCACTGAGTGCTCTTCCAGAGGACCTGAGTTCGATTCCCAGCACCCACATGGCAGCTAACAACTGTCTGTAATTCCAAGATCTGACACCCTCACACAATTATACATGCAGGCAAAACACCAATTCACATAAAATAAAAAGGAAATAAAGGCATTCAAGCTGGGAAGAAAAAAGGATGATTCTTAAAGATGGGATGGTATGTGAAGGAAGCCAGACTCGCTGTATCTGAAAATGATGGCTGCACACTCATACAGCTGGGGTGTGGTTATGAGGGGCTGTAGGGAGGAGGGCCTTGTAATGCTGGGCGGGAATGAAGACCCCTGCCTGAACAGTATTGTGAACACATAAATGGGGTATTTTCTTTAGGTGGTTCCTTAATGGTATATGAATTAGTTTAGAAAGAGAGAAGCAGTACCCACACATGCCACAGGGAGGCAACATTAAGACACAAAAGAACTGGAGCAGACAAGGCCAATACGATAATCTTGACTGATTGTGTTTTCAGGCAGCTAGACTGCCCAGAGACAGAAAGCAGGTCTGGGCTGTCAGGGACTACAGAGTCTAGGGAAATGAGGAGACTGAAAGAAATGACAGAGGCCTATAAAGTTTTCTTTTTTCTTCTTTTCTTTCTTTTCTTTTTTTTTTTTTTAAATTGAGAGAAGGCTCCTTTTAGTCCTGTAGTGCAGGGCAGTGTCATACTTGCTATGTATTCCAGGATATGGAGTCAAGGACACACTTTAACTTCTGACCTTCCTGCCTTCAATTCCCAGATGCTGAGACTGATTATACATACCATCATGTCTACTGAAGCTGTCCCAGACCTGTCTCTGCAGATCAACCAGGCTGGCAGGCTTTCCTTTTGAAATGATGAGAATGTTGTAATGAGAAGCTGTGACAGTCTGTGGCCTCACCACTCTGAACCCGCCTGATCTTGAAAGCTAAAGTGTTGAAAGGTCACCTGGTTAGGGCTTGGGTGAATGACAATGCTGACAGTGTCACAACTACTGACCACTGGACTATATACACCTTAGCTCTGCGTACTTTCATAGTTTGAAGTTGTAAATTAATCTAATGTAAAGGAGAATTTCCCAGAAGCCTCGACACCCATCCCTGCTAGCTGAGGCCTGCAGGCCTGGCTAAGAGTCCCTCTCCTGTCATTCTGGCCACTGGACCACACCTTCTCTAGAACAGGTGGGAAGGAGGAGAAGAGTAAGGGGATGGTGAGCAGGCAGCCAGGAGATGTGGAGATCTCCAGAAGCTACAGATGGGCTTTTGGGTCTCCTGTGGCTGAAACAGGGAACGGAGACAGCTCACCAACATGCCCACCCCTTCTGTCCCTGGCCTCACTTATATTCTCCTGAAGGACTCCCCAGCCAGTCACCCAGCAGCTGGACTGCTGCTGGAACATGAAGGTGGGGGGCTGGACACAGATGGGCTCAATGTACTTGTTATAGGTGACCGAGGAGGCTAGCCTCAGCAGGGCCAGGTCGTGAAACTTCATTGTGTCTTCCGAGTTTACAATGATGTCCTTTACCCTGTACCGGCCAGAATAGGCCTTCCTGTTCCAGAGAGATGGCTTGGAAGACAGCCATCCAAGATGGACTATCCACTTTTCTGGATCAAGAAACCTAGCAGAGAAGAAGAAAGTAATCAGGACCCTTGGGGGGAATGCTGGTCACCTGAGCCCACTGGACCCCTGTATGAGGTGACACCATGGAGACAATATTATTTGCTCATCCTCAGTCATTACCAAATCTTTTGGGTCAAAGGACCCCTTGTAGGAACAGAGCCTGGACAGGCCATAACCAGAATCCCTGTTCCTGGGCACCCTGAAAGGAACAGGAAGACCACTGCCCCCAGTGGTCTTAGCACTTCTTAAGTCTGTGAAATCTAAGACTCAGAAGATGAAGAGCCTGCTATAGGGCCTGGACAGCATAGAATAAACATCTGGTATGGGGCTGGAGACGTCAACTCAGCTGGCACAGTACTTCCTTAGCAGGAGGAAATCCCAGGGCTTGAACCCTAGCATTGTATAGACCAGGCATGGTGGTGCATGCCTGTAATCCCAGCATGCCAGGAGGTGAAAAGACGCAAGAGAATCATCTTCAGCTATATATACAGTTCAAGGCCAACGTGGGCTATACTACCTCAAAGCTATCCAGCTAATGTTTGTGTGGGCCTGACATCTGCCTCCTCCAAAGGGAAATGGAATGAGCCCTGTGCTTCCTGATCTGTCTTGGTTGGTGCTGTGGACACAAACGGATATACCCACTTTATATACCCAGTGAACATCTTGAAGAATCAGAACAGCATTCCTCACAGGGGCAATGAGGAAAGATTTTTTTTTTTTTTAATATTTGCTTTGGTGTTTGCCTGGAACTGGGAACTGGAACTACAGACAGTTGTGAGCTGCCATGTGGGTGCTGGGAATTGAACCCCGGTCTTTGGAAGACCAGTCAGTGCCCTCAACCACTGAACCATCCCTACAGCCCGAGGAAAGGTTTTTGATTATAACTAGCTGTTGTTCAACTTGGAGCTCAGGATAGCAGAAATTAGTTCAAGGTCACTGCCCTAAGGGGCAACTGCTATCCCCAGACTCATTTTCTAAAGCAATGTGCCACAGTGAGCACCCATCGATGGCTAAGAAGGCTTCCTCCACAATGGTGGGACGTCTTCTATCGCACGCTGGCTTGCCATGGCCAGCACCCTTGCACAGATTCTATTCTGCCCACTATCAGTAGCTGAATGTCATTCCAGTGGCTACAAGATACTGGGACAGACAAATAAGACACCAGGCTGAGCTGCTAAGGAGTGGAAAAGATGAGGCGACTTATGTATGCTCGGCCTCTGTAGATGCTCTTCACAGGGATAATGTTTTCTCACCTGACCCTCGGATTTCTTCACACGACCCTGGATGGATGTGAGAAGATTGAGCTTCAGTGGACCTCTGTGTTCCCCATATTCCCTTATCATCCCAGCCCGGGTGGATGCATCTCCTTAGCTCACCAGGCTTCCTCAGCACCATGCACACCATCAGCAGCACCACCAGCGGCATCGGGCCCTGCACACCCATGGGAGCCATAAGCTTCACTTCCTGCCGCTCCAGGCTCAGTGGCGCCCTCTAGGGTTCGAGAAGCAGGAGAGTGGGAGCCTTGCTTGACCACCTTCTCCCAGCTTGACCCCTGACAGGTCCCCTATCTCTCTTTCATGTGACACATCCGCCAGTGAATCCCAACCATCCTTTCTTGTCTGTGCCCAGGTATTGGACTGATGGCTTTCTCTAGGAACAAGGCACTGGCATTCAGCAGGCACCCCAGGAAAGCTCCTGGGCAGGCTTCAGGGTACACTGGCTTGGAGCTGCCTAGCAATGTGTTACTTGCAAGTGGTGTCTTTTTGCTGGATGCACTCAACAAAGGATGGCCCTATTTGAGGAAAAATAAGGTTTAGAGTCCCATGCTGGGCCAGCTGCTATGCAGGATGCCCTACACACTAAGTGAGGTCCATCAGAAACTATTACTTCTTGTGTAAGGGATGGGGTAGGGCCAACATAACCATGCTGGCTCATCAATTATGCACTTTGAATGCCAGCCAGCTAGACATCCATACCAAAGCTTCTGGCTCCACAGAACTCAGAAGACTAAATATGTTTATGGTTCAGGTTTGTACAATAAAGAATGCTTGTCACAACCAAGCATTTGCTTTCAGATTTCCTCACCAGCCCAGACTAACGGATCACACTTAATTCTCCCAGTAGTGACCTATGACTGCTCACACAAAGTTAACCCAGTACTTCGTACCAAAGATGAAGGCCTGTCTGTGGAAGGACTGCGTATGCTCCAGAAGGACCTATGGGGGAGACTGAAGTGAGGGCAGATGTTGTTCAGTGGTAAATGCTTGCTTAGCTGCACCAGGGTTCTGGGTTTGGTCTCCAGCACGGTGGGGAGAAGCAAACAACTGTGATAATTAACTTCAGGCCTTAGCTTGGCAGGATCTGGGATCACAGGGAAGGAAGTCTTCAGGAGAGCTCTGGAGATTAGGTTGGCCCCTGGTTTTCTCAGTTGGGCTAACTGAAGTGGGGAGGATTTCAGTCACAGTTTGTTTTCTGTTGCTGTGATAAAGACCATGACCAAAAGTGACCTGGGGAGGAGGGGGTTAATTGGCTCATAGGTTACAGCCCTCCATCAAAGGAAGCCAAGAGAGCAGTCTGGAGGCAGGGGCTGAAGCAGAGGCCATGGAGGGTGCTGCTTACAGACTTCCTCAGCCTGTTTTCTTACACACCCTAGGACCACCATGCCCAGGGGTGATATTGCCCACACAATAGCCTAGCCCTTCCATAACAACAATCAGAAAAATGCCCAACAGATGGGCCTGTAGGCTCATTTGATGAAGGTAATTCCTCAGGTGAGGTTCTCTTCTTTCAGGTGACCTAATATGTGTCCAGTTGACAGACTAACCAGAACACTTACCCTAAATGTGGGCAGCACTAATGGCGGGGCTGGACCCTGAACTGAATGCAAAGAATAGAGGGGTTGAGCATAAGTAATGGCTCTGCTCTTAGCTTCTTGACAGTGGTTGTGGTATGAGTGGCTGTCCTGAGCTCCTGTCCCTGTGATTTCCTTGCAGGGATGGAATATGGTCTGAAACTATGAGCCTAAATAAACCCTCCATTCCCTTATTTATTTACTTATTTTGAAGCAGTCTCTCTACATAGCCCCAGAGCTCACTATCTAGACCAGGTTGGCCTTGAATTTACAGAGATCCACATGCCTCTCGAGAGCCAGGATTAAAGCATTTGCCACCATACCTGGCCTAATTAAGTTTTTTAAAGAGTGATTTTGGAGAGACAGCTCAATGGTTAGGAGCACTTGCTGCTCTTACACAGGAAGGACCTCAGTTCAATTCCCTGTACCCATAAGGCAGTTCACAACTGTCCACAACTCCAGTTCTAGGCATCTGATGTCTTCTTCTGGTGCACAGACATGCATTCAAGCAAAAATACTTATACACATAATATAAGTAAATTAAAAAAATACGGAGTTCTGCTCTGGCCATGGAGGAGTCTCCGTTCAGGGAGCTGGTGCTGGATGCCAAATCAGAGGTCACCTGCCAGCTTATAGATTTTCAGTGGAAACTGGACATGGCTGTGAGCTCTGACAGCTGCAGATCTCTCAAATACTCATATGTGGCAGTGATGCTCAAAGTAGCAGATCATTCTGGCCAAGTCAATAGCAAGTCCATTGAAGTGACAATTCTACAGTTTCAGAATTTCTACAGGCAGTTCAAGGAAATTGCTGCAGTAATTGAAACCATATGAGAACTGATGCATGACTCTAAAATAATGGATTCTTGCCTTCCAAGAAAGAACTGCATATGAATCGGAGGATATTGGTACAATGAAAATTATACTTCTGGGACTGGCTCAGAGGTTAAGAGCACTGGTTGTTTTTCCAGAGGATCCAAGTTTAATTCCTGGTACCCACATGACAGCTTACAACTGTCTGTAACTCCAGTACCAGTGGATTCTACACCCTCCTACAGACATCTATACATGTATAGTTTTTATACCAATATTATAAAATAAAAAATTAAAAAAAATTAAAAATACATTCATTTACTTATTCTGCGCTTTTGAGAGGGTTTCTCTGTGTAACAGTCTTGGCTGTCCTAGAACTTGCTCTGTAGATCAGGCTGGCCTTGAACTCACAGAGATCCTTCTGCCTCTGCCTCCGGAGTGCTGGGATTAAAGGCTTGCGTCATCATTCCCTGGCTCCCCTTATTCATTGAACAAGAATTATGTGGGCACAGAGCAATAAGAGAATAAGGGTGTGAACAGAAATGTAAACTATAATTCTGGAAATTCTGGTTAAAGCATTTTAGCAGAAGAAATGACCTAGCTAAAGAGGGAAGCTTTACAATTTTTTTTTTTTTAATTTTAGATGTATTTATTTATTATGGATACAGTGTTCCCCCTGCAGACCAGAAGAGGGCACTAGATCTCATTACAGATAGTTATGAGCCACCATGTGTTTCCGGGGAATTGAACTCTGGAAAAGCAGCCAGGGCTCTTAACTGCTGAGCCATCTCTCCATCCTGAAAGAGGGAAGCTTTAAGAGAAACAGAGGTGAGGGGTGTAGGGCTGAGATACTTGAGCAAATATTTGAAAACAGTGGCACCATGAAAGAAGGCTATGGAACAGAACTGCATTTGCATTGATCTGTGTTCAGGCCAGGAGATAGGGCTGGAGTCTCTTTGTATCACTATGCCAATGTGGCATAAACATTTTCCACAATAGGGCTCGGGGAGATAGCTCATTCAGTACAGTGATGGCTAATCTTGGTTGCTAGCTTGGTCACATTTGGAATTAACTTAAACCCAACATAGACTGAAGACCAGCTGAGACACCCCTCCTCAAAGACTGAGCAACTTACTGGCTTCTTAGTCTTTCTTTTGAGAGACAGCCATTGTTGGTCTAGACAGACCACAACTTGTTCTAGTAAATACCCTTAAATACCCTTTAACGCATCAACACACCTTTACTCCATCATCTCCATTTCTCTGGAGATGAACTCCTTTGTGTGTTGATTATTCTCAGAACAACATTTGCTGCAATAGGCAATGTTCTGGACAGAGCTAGAAAGGAGAGGTCTGCAGTTCTCTGTTTCCGGGTGAAATTCTTTACAGGCCCAGGGACATTTACAAGGACCACACTCAGCAGCTAACAGGTACAGAAAGGGCTGTGGATGGGTGTGACCTAAGGACCAGAGACTAACAGGGTAGGCACTGGCTCTGGTCTTGGAGGAATTGCCTTTTCCTAATCTCAATTTCCCCTGCCTTTCCCCGTCCTTCCCTGTCTTCCCCTTCCTTCCCCTTCCCCCACCTTTTAGGGGAATATTGTGTGACTTCTCCTGGGAAAGAAGATAACAGATGTTTACTCATCCAAGCAGGACACCAATGACAGATCAAAGGAAAGAGTCAGCCTAGTGTAGTTTAGTGAAATAGTGACTTTACTGGGATTACGCATTGGAGCATGGGCCACTCAGAAGCAGGTGCATCACTAACGTGTACCCTAGATGTGGATGACTCAGCTTCTAGGCGGCTCTGCCAGCTGTATTCCTTCCTCCTCAGCAGTTGTTAACTGCCTTTATAACCTGAGGGAGGGGCTTTATGGATCTTGTAACTCTCTGAGCTGTCTCCACCCCCACCCCATGTGTGCGTTGAGTGCACACACACACACACACACACACACACACACACACACACACACACACACACACGCGTGCGTGCATTTGCAGGTACATGCAGAGTCCAGAAGTCAATCTTAGAACCTTAGAAGTCATTTCTCAGGAGCCATCTACTTTAAGATCCTCTCTCTTTCCTCCCTTCCCCTCTTCTTTCTCTCTTTCAAGGTTTATTTATTCTTACTTTATATGTTTGAGTGTTTTGCCTGCATGGATCTAAGTGTGCCACATGCAGACAGTGCCCACAGAGGCCAGTAGAGGGCATCAGATCCCCAGGAACCAAGGTTACAGATGACTGTGGGGACTAGGAATCTGAACTTGGTCCTCTACAATGGTACCAAGTGCTCTTAAATACTGAGCCATCTCTTCAGCTCTCTGTTCTGGTTTATTTATTTCTTTGTTGGAGACAGAATCTCATAGTGGAGCCCAGGGCTTGCTGATGAGGCTGGCTAGCAAACTCCAATAACCTGCCTCTGCCTCCCCAGCTAAGATGATAAATGCATGCTGTCATGCCTGCTTTTTATATACGTGCTAGCACTCAAACTTTGGTCATTAACCTATGCATCTTACTGACTGAGCTGTTTCCCCAGCTTTCTTAGTTTCTCTGGCTACTTATAATCTTTCCTCCTGTCTCTAGGAAGGAAAGTTTCGGTTCAGAGGAAATGGCTGTTTACAGTGGTGGGTGAATCCAGGGCCTCACAAAGCTAGGAAAATGCTCTCCTACTAGGCTATATCCTCAGTCTTCCTTTTTGTTTTTATTGAGATAGGATCTCATTCCATCTCTCAGGTTGGCCTTCAACTTGGAATGCTCTTACCCCAATATCCAAAGAGCAAGGATTACAGACTTAGGCCACCATGTTCGTCTCCAACACAACTTCTAGAAAAAATTCCTAAGCTATCATGTGCCTTTTATTCTTAAAAATGTTGTGAATCATGAAACTTCAGTCTCTTTTGCAAACACAAGAGTTTGGCACATGATTGACAAATGTATTTACTATCTCGCAGGATTCCAGCAAGATTTCTGCATATCACCCAGTGGGTGCAGGTGGGTGAAGAGATTTATACTTTTTCATTCTTTTATAAATCAGACCTTCCTTTATTCTTCCCTTCCTCCCTGTTCTCCTCCCCCTTTCTCAGGGTCTCATATAGTTCAGGTTGGTCGCTGTCTTAGGTACTATTCCATTGCTGTGAAGAGACGGTGACCAAGGCAACTCTAAAAAAGTCTTAGGGTTATAATTGCTGTGATGAAACACCATGACCAAAAGCAGTTTGCGGAGGAAAGGGCTTATTCAGTGCACTTCCATATCACTGCTCATCACTGAAGGAAGTCAGGACAGGAATTCAAATAGGACAGGCAGCTAGAAGCAGGAGCTGATGCAGAGGCCATGGAGGGTGATGGCTTGCTCAGCCTGCTTTCTTTTTTTTTTTTTTTTAAACAAACTTTATTTATTTATTTATTTGCCTTGGTGTTTGCCTGGAACTGGAACTACAGACAGTTGTTAGCTGCCATGTGGGTGCTGGGAATCGAACCCGGGTTCCCTGGAAGAGCAGACGGTGCTCTTAACCGCTGAGCCATCTCTCCAGCCCCTCAGCCTGCTTTCTTACAGAACCCAGGGCCACCAGCCCAGCAGCCCACGGAAGACACCTCCCGAAATGGGATGCCCCCCATCAGTCACCAATTATGAAAATGTCCTACAGGCTTGCCTTCAATGTGATCTTATAGAGACACTTCCTCAGGTGAGAGTCTCTCCTCTGACAGTCTCTCCAGCTTGTGCCAAGTTGACATAAAACTAGCCAGTTAGAAGCCATTTAACTAGGGGCTTGCTTACAGTTTCAGAGAATTCATACACAGTCATCATGGTGGCAGGTTAGGCAGGGATGTCACTGGAGCAGCAGCTGAGAACATTACATCTCAATCCATAGGAGAGAGAAAGAGAGAGAGAGACACATAGAGAGAGACACAGAGAGAGACAGAGAGACCCTGACCTGATGTGGACTATTGAAGCCTCAAAACCCATACACAGTGACACATCTTCTAGAAGGCCACACCTCCTAATTCTTCTCAAATAGTTCTATCAACTGGAGACCAGACATTCAAATATATGAGCCCAGAGGGATTGTTCTCATTCAAACCAGCATAGCATCAAACTCACTATTGAAGCCCAGGACGACTCTGAGTGGTGGATGACTCACTTGCCTCTACCTCCTGAGTACTGGAATTGCAGATGTGTACTATCTACCACCCCTGGCTTATGCAATGCTGGGAATTGAACACGGCTTCATGCACGCTAGGCAGGCATTCTACTAATGGAGCTATAACCTAAGCCTTTATTCTCTTTTTGCCTAAATTTCAAATACTTTGGTGAAGAGATTGCACACAGGATAGAAATGAATGTAGAAAGTTTTAATATTGGTTAAGACAGAGTCCAAGGCTAGTGTTCTCAAGGCTATTTACACTTATTAAGTCACACTATAGCTGGAGATGTAATTATTGTGCATGCTTTTGTTTCAGTGGGGCATTTGGGATGTTTGGAAGGCCCGTGAACCTTTCTGGGGGTAATGCCTTCTTGAAAGGAGTTTTTTAGAGACTGAATGGAGAGTAGCCAACAGAATAGAAACTTCTGGAGAAGTGGAGAGCACAAATACAGCAGAGTCTGAAAGGGTGTCTCTATGTCTCCCCCTTGCTCCAGGTCAATGCTGGCAAGTCCTCCAGCCTACACAATTTTCTGAGAGATTCTCTGGAGACAAAGAGACAGGCCCATTGCTACCCTCTGGTGGACAGGGATGGACCTGAAGGTGCCTGCATTATATGACCACATAGCAGGACCTTTTAGCTTTTCCTGGTGACGTCTGGGCCCTGGTTGGATTATGAATGGTTGATGAGGCAGAGTGAAGCTTGCTTGTCCAGACCACTTTCTAGTAGACCCTGAGAGTCAGCTCAGGTCTGTCTGTTCCCTCTTAT
The DNA here is from genome assembly GCA_004025045.1 of Sigmodon hispidus. Taxonomy (NCBI): domain Eukaryota; kingdom Metazoa; phylum Chordata; class Mammalia; order Rodentia; family Cricetidae; genus Sigmodon; species Sigmodon hispidus. The sequence goes on from PVIH01005589.1 coordinate 83,203, forward strand.
TTCCTAGAGTCCTTGGACACTGCAATACAGAACAGAACAGAGGGCTGAATTTCCTGGCTTTGCCCCTGTGGGACTTGATCACATTCTTTACCCCAGAGTTCCAGTGCTGTGAGGTGTGATCAGAACAGCTCCTGAGGAGTCTGGGGGTGTGTCCTGTGGTTGGTGCTGTGCCAGGCACACAATGCACTGGTCCCACATCAACAAAAGATGAGTTTTGCTGGCACTGTGATTCCTGGCCCAGGACGGGGAAGACCAGAGGACCCCAGAGTGTGCAGCATGTAGGGAGGCCAGGGTCTCTGTGCCCAGGAACAGTGGAGGTGTTATACCTTTCCCAAGGCTGCTGGGAAGGTATAGAGGCTGAGCCCCACCCAGGGCAAGCCCAGGAACCACACGGGAGCTGCAGTCACCTTCCTCCTTCCTGGAGTGTCTAGAAACTTCTGGCCCCCAGCAGGTGTATCATGGAGCTGGCCCTGCCTGCTATCCTGTTTACTGTCTTTCCTGGAGCTCTGTTGGGGAGTGAGAACTTCACAACGGATTCCTACAGTCTGCCTCCTCTGACAGACAGCAGTAGAAATAACCTGGATTCAGGTAAGGTGAGTGGGTGGGAAACAGTAGCTTCAGGAAGATACATTAGATGTAGGTTTTGTTGGCAGGGTGTTTTTTTTTTTTTTTTTTTTTTTTTTTTTTTTTTTTTTTTTTTTTTTTTTTTTTTTTTTTTTTTTTTTTTTTTTTTTTTTTTTTTTTTTTTTTTTTTTTTTTTTTTTTTTTTTTTTTTTTTTTTTGGTTTTTATTTATTTATTTATTTTAGTTTTATTCTGTTTCTTTTAGTTTTGAGACCAGGTCTTATTGTAGCCCGGACTGGCCTCCACTTTATTGTGTGCTCAGAGCTGGCCTTGAACTCCTGATCCTTCTGCCTCAGCCTTCAAGTCCCAGGAATACAGGAAAGAGCCAGCAGGAGCATAGGATTAGCAGCAGACCCAGGTAGCGGCCGGACTCTGGCTCCTTAGGGCCTTATATGAGGCAGATACTGTCAGGAGCCAGTCACAGGGGACGTTCTCTGGCCCACACTGGTCAAGTTCCCAGGGACTGTGACAAATAAACCAGGTTTGAGGGTACACAGGAGGGTAAAGTGGCCCCGGGTCACACAATTTTACTGATTCTTTGCAGTGTGTGGACGTCCCAGAGTTTCAGGCCGCATCGTGTCGGGGCAGGATGCCCAGCCAGGCCAGTGGCCTTGGCAGGTCAGCGTGAGGGAGAATGGGGCGCACGTGTGTGGGGGCTCCCTGATTGCGGAGGATTGGGTGTTGACTGCTGCCCACTGCTTCAGCCAGTGAGTGTCTCTCTAAGGGTCATGTGGGCTGGCACCAGCTGGACTTCCCTACATTCCTTCCAGAAGCCCTCATTTCTCTATTTGAACCAAAGCCTCTGCCTACTGTGACAGGAAATGAATCAGGGCCATGTCTCTTTAGTATAGAAATTAGCTGCCCAGGTTGTCTGGGCTGGCCCTGGTGGGTCAGTCACCTAGCCTTATTCCCCAGAATCAACTTGTGGGTGGAGGGGATGGCTCAAGGGTAGGAGGGCTTTGCAGCACAAGCATGAGGTGCTGAGTTCAAATTCCCTGCCCAGATTTGTGTAAAAAGCTGGGTGTGGCCACTACTGGCAGTGTATGTGGAGACAGGAGAATCTCTGTGGATTGCTGACCTCCAGTGTAGTCCTAGGTTCTGTGAGAAATCCCGTCTCTAGATCAAGAGTAATAGAGATAGGGCATCTAATATCATTCTCTGCTTTCTCTATATGCACAGGAACACACACACACACACACACACACACACACACACACACAGAACCAACAGCTCCTGGAAAACAGCACTTGAGAACCCAAGGTCTTTGTGTATGTGTGTGTGCATATGTGAAGTATGCGTTCATGTGTGTGAATGTGGGCACAGACATGCCACAGTGACGGTCAGAGGACAATCTCAGGTGTCACCTTGCTTTCTGAGACAGAGTCTCTCTTTTTGTCCACCACTGTGTACACATGGCTAGTTGGTCAGCAAGATTTAGTCACTTCCCTGTCTCCACCCCCCACCTATCCATTGGGACAAGCTGGGATTGCAGATGTGCACACCACTGGCCTGACTTTTATGTGGGTCATGGAATGCAAACTCAAGGCTTCATGCCTGTATGCACTAATCAACCCATCTATCTCCCCAGCTCCTAAGAATCCAAGGTCCTGAATCTACTCCTTAATAACCAGGTGGCCTTCGGATGGGTGACTTGATTTTGCTTGTTGTGTTCCATTTCTGAAAAATGGAGGAAATGATGGTATTCTCGTGGGTGACAATGATCATTAAGGGTGGCCATTAAGAGGGGTACTTGACATTGCTTTCACACGCTTAGCTTTCAGAAAAGTCCAGTACAATATTAGAATCTCTGTATAAAAATTGTCCATCATTTTCATCCTTGACCTTCCCATTCTCCCCAGGGAACAGCCCCTGTCTGCCTACACAATACTGCTGGGTACCATTTCCTCCTACCCTGGGGCCTATGAGCCTAGGGAGCTGCGAGATGTGGCCCAGTGTATCAAGCACCTGAACTATTCAGCAGATGAGCACAGTAGTGGAGACATTGCCCTGGTGCAGCTGGCCTCATCCGTCTCCTTTGATGACTACATTCTTCCAGTCTGTCTCCCGAAACCTGGTGACTCCCTGGGTCCCAGCACCTTGTGCTGGGTCACTGGCTGGGGGCACATCGCCACAAATCAACGTAAGGATGTTTGGAGCTGGTGGCAGGGTAGGGGGAGAGTGGAAATGTGTGTTCAGCAAGAGCCAGGCTTGACATCTTTTCTAGGGCTAGCCCCACCCTCAGACAGGACCCATATGGAGTCTATGCAAAGGATGTCCACCACAGAGGGTTCATTGAATCATTGCCACAATAGCTAGCTCTTTACCAGTTGCTGCTGCCAGTCCCCAGATGTCCTCCTAATGTCTCATAACCTGGACAGTGTTCCAGCCACCAATGGGCTGAAGGATGCTGATCCATCCTGCCCTTGTAGACAGTGCTTGCCAGGGCTCAGTTTTGACTGGGCAGCTTTCACTATAAGATGGGGTTCTGGTTCTTCTTCTTGTCTGTGAGCTCTCAAGAGCGCTGACCTAGTGGGGTTAATGCCAGAGGTCCACACATGCTGCTTTCTAAGGCATTTTCATTTCCAGCTGTCATCAGTATGGGCCTCATTGCTATCATCGTATTTGTGATCTCATCTTGTTTTAGTATCCTGAAGCTGATGGTAAATCAGATAGGTGTTAACTCTCAGGCCAGGGGACCAGAAGCCTGAAATAAGTGTTATCTGGGCCTCAACCCTTTCAGGGCTCTAGAGAGGACCCCTCTTTGGCCCTCAACCTCTGCCAGCACTGGGCAAGCCTTGGTTCTTAGCTGTATCACTCCAGTCTTGCCCTTGGGGTTCACATAGACCTCTGCTGCCATGTATCTCCTCAGGTCTACTCTCTGTGTGCTAAGAGCCTCTCATCCTGATTCACTATGACCCCATCTTAGCCAGTCACATCTTCAAGTCTGTTTGATGATAAGGTTACATTCTGAAGTTTTGGGTAGACATAAGTTTGGAGTCACATTGGTACCTAAGTCACCTGTGACTGGATATTTGGAATTCTGAGAAGAGTAGGGCCATCTGATGCATGTCACTTGACCATAGGCCAGTGTCCTGAAGCCCCACAGAGCCATCACACATCTGTGTGTGCCCATCTTGGGAATCGAGAGCAAAGATCTCCCCAGTCTGTGACTGTGAGGACAAGTCTGTGCTCATCCTGGGACAGCACCTTTGCAAAGCTTCCAGGACTTCATGTGGGGAAACAAGGCCCTGCTCAAAGACACAGAAGAAATGATCCTCGCCACAATTAGTTAAACATCGGAGCAGGGGGGAGATGGAGTGTCCCCTCCCCTAACTTCGCTCTCTCTCCCAACTCCAGCGCTCCCCCCACCATTTACCCTGAAGGAGTTGCAGGTGCCTCTTATAGATGCCCAAACCTGTAATGCCTACTACCAGGAGAACTCCATTTCCAGCAAGGAGACTGTCATCTTGGAAGACATGCTGTGTGCTGGCTTCGAGGAAGGCAAAAAGGATGCCTGTAATGTGAGTGAGTCACATCCAGACAGTGTCACCTCACCCCAGGGGGCAGGGTGTTCTTCTCCCTGTCTGTCACACTGAAAACCTTCCAGCAGGGCTGGGCATCTCAAAAACAGCAGTACCACCATCGTCAACACACACACACAAACAGACACACACACAGACACACACACACACAGACACACACACAGACACACAGACATACACAGACACAGTCACACACAGACACACACATACACACACAGACACACACAGACACACACAGACACACACACAGACACAGACACACACACACACAGACCTCGAAAACAATCTCTGGTACTGTCTCCTTTTTATGTATCTTACAAATATAAATATAATCAGAGGGCTGAGAATATGGTCCATTGCTGCATCACAAGCACAAAGACCTGAATTTGAATCCTCAGCATCCATGTATTAAAAGAAAATGATAAAAAGCTGGGTACAATAGCACAGGTCTATAATCCCAACACTACGAGTGGGATGGGGGTCAGAGACAGGTGGATTCCAGGGGCTCGATGGCCCGCCAGTCTAATCAAAATGCCTGTTCCTAAGTTCAGTCAGAGAACCTGTCTCAGAAAGTAAGGTGGAGAGTGATCAAGGATATCCAGTGTTGATCTCTGGCCTCTGTGTGCACACACAGGCGGGTACCTCTCCCCCACATGCCTCACCACTGTCAAATAAAATAAAATAAATATGATCGGAGTGCTGGGGGTGTGGGTCAGTGGTAGAGTATTTACCAAACGTTTGAAAGACCTTGGATTCCCCCCTCAGTAGAGAAGGGGGCAAGAGAGACAGAGAGAGAGAGACAGAGAGAGAAAGAGAGAGAGAGAAAGAGAGAGAGAGAGAGAGAGAATAACACTAGGAGCCTTTATATTTTCATGAGGAGCAGGCCATGTTCAAGCTCGCTCGGTTTTACCCTTCCTTGTTCGCTCTCTCCCATACCCCGACTGCCAAATGCCTCTTGATTGTTACTTCAAACAAACCGAAGCAATCAGTGTGCTCAGCGGCTCTCAAATGGCCCCTGCTGGAAGCTCTGAACACATAGCGATGGCAGAAGTCCATATTTTTTTGGAGACAGTTTGTGTGACCCAGCCGCTAGGATTCCACTCTTTCCTTCAGTTCTCAGATCACTCACTCCTGCAACCTTCTAGAAAAATTTCAGTTCATTGATCCTGCCTACTATGATGAAGAGTCAGGTGGGGCTGGGGTGGAAAGCTTTCTTTCCTACCAATGTAATAAGGGCAGTGAGCTCAAGCAACCCCAACACCTTTGCCTCCCTTTTTTCTCCTCAGGGTGATTCTGGAGGTCCCCTGGTCTGTGACATTAATGGTGTCTGGATCCAGGCAGGGGTGGTGAGTTGGGGCTCTGACTGTGCCCAGCCCAAAAGACCAGGTGTTTACACCAACGTCAGCGTCTACACCTCGTGGATTGCAAGCACAATGTGGAACCCAGCCCTAGAAGTAAAAAGTTTCTCTCCCGGCCTCGCAGGAGCCTCAGTCTCTGGTCTGTTGCTGTTCCTGGCATCCTTGGCTAGCACTTTCCTCTTCCTAGGACCTTTGCCCTCTCTCTGTTCCTAGGCTAGACCCCCTTCTTGTGCCCTCCCTGCATAGCCATTTGAAGATAAACACCACATCCATGTTCTGCTCTCCAGGGACCCTCTCCTCACCCTCACATCATTAAGACTCCTGGGACCATCAGCTAAGCCCTGGTCTCCTGGCCCCCATTGGTCCTCAGTTACCTCTCACTCCCTGGGGTTTATGGGTTTCTAGAGACAGAGGGACAAGAATCTTTCTTACCTCTCACTCCAGGGTGGAGCACGGGGTTTAGCCACCTTTCTGGATATCCTTTGGTGGCTTCTGTACCTGGGCTAGTCTCTCTGTAATGAAGCAATAAAGACTGGATGCAGCAGGGTACATTTGCCCACCGCGTGGTTCCTCCAATGCCTAAGCTTCAGTTTCTACAGACACCCAGGGGATGCCCTTACAGGCCCCCCACATACACAAACATTACCCACATGGAAGTGCCAGATTCTTGGTACTCCTCTGTGTAGGGTAAAAGAGTCAGCCAAAGAAACTCACCCTGGCTCTGAAACCTGAGCCAGTGGAAACAAAACAAAACAAAACAGAAACCAACAACAACAACAACAACAACAACCCCCCCAAAAAAACCCACTTCAGCCTTGAATCTAGAACCAAAGAAGCACACCCTGGCCCTGGAACCAGAGACAGTGAAAGAAATATGCCCTGATCCTGAAATCAGAGCCAAAGGCTAAAAAGGACCAGTGAAAGAAACACACTTCGGCCCTGAAACCAGAGCCAACTCTGCCCTTGACCAACTAAACCAACCAGCCTCCAAGCAGGAAAACCAACCAATCTTCTGGGCAGGAAATCTTCTCTCTGATAAAAACCTTTGCCCCTAAGAAGCCCTACTGCCTGTTTAGCTATCAGCTATCCTCCATCTGAAGGATTCCTGCTTCCCCCCAATCTCTCTTTTTAAATGTTTATTTTTATTTTATGTGGTGTTTGCCTGCATGTATAACTGTGTAAGGATGTCAGATCTTGGAATTACAGACAGTTGTTAGCTGCTATGTGGTTGCTGGGAATTGAACTCAAGTCTTTTAGCTGCTATGTGGTTGCTGGGAATCGAACTCAGGTCTTCTGGAAGAACAGTCAGTGCTCTTAACCACTGAGCCATCTATCCAGCCCATCTCCCCCCCCCCCAAAAAAAAACCCTCTTTCTTAAAAGAGTTTTGGGTGAAGACCTTTTGCCAGTGAGAAGCAGAGTCTCTGCTGGGACAATCCCTTGAGAGCAGAGCAGATGTGTCCGCT